>JAOEGT010012916.1:0-10856 GCA_025447795.1 Speoplatyrhinus poulsoni
CCCCCCCCCCCCCCCCCCCCCCCCCCCCCCCCCCCCCCCCCCCCCCCCCCCCCCCCCCCCCCCCCCCCCCGCGCGGGAGGGGGAGCCTTTAAACTCTCTTTCTAATAAGGTCATTTCTCACTGTCATGTAAGGTGTGTATATATGCGCGTGCGTGTGTGCACGCGTGCGCGCGCATTCGTCATTTGGTGAATCAGTCTACCTGGCTGGCAAATTTTTGCTATCTGACATTACTTCCTGTCTGGGTTGGCGTGCAGGGAAATACACACACACGCACTCTCACACACAGCACGCGTGTGTGTATGTATGTGAGAGTATCTGACTCATTCTGCGTGATGTCTTTAAGTGGGTATGTGACATCTGAGAGAGAGTGTGCGTGCGTGCGTGCACGCCGCCCTGAGCAGAAGGCGCGTCTGCCAACAGATGGAGATGGGAGTGTAGGGGGAACGTGGCGCTCCTAATCTCCCATCATGCCCCACTGACAGGACATCTGATTGGCAGCGGCAGAAATAACTCGGCGGATTGTTTGCCACACCTGCGGCGTGTGTGATTCCCTTTCCCAAAGTGTCTTTTGAGGGGAAACGGAGGGAGCCTTTCCCCCCCCCCACAAGTGGCACCGCCATGGGGAATCACAGCTGCAGCTTATAGACTTAATAAAGGGTATGTTTGATTAAGGTGTTCTGATTGGCAAGCACCGACGACACCATTGTCTTATTGTCAGTGCTTTCTCGTTTGTGCGCGTAAAGCAAACACACCCCTTATTAATCCCACAAGCCGCAGCTGTGTTGTCCCTGCTACATGTCAGAGAAGAGGGTGTGTTACAGTAGGAGCAGAAATACATTTGTGGTTTTAGGGTTTCCTGTGCCATGGGAAAGGAAGAATTCCTCTACTTACAAATCAAAGACCAGATAATGGAAGCCCTCCTCTGATATGCTGTCATGAAGTCGCACTGTGAGAGAGAGAGGGGGAGAGAGAGAGAGAGAGAGAGAGAGAGAGAGAGAGAGAGAGAGAGAGAGAAGTAGGAATAGAAAAACATTGAAAGTGAAAGTTGTACAAGAGATAATTGCTTTTCACAAAATGTAATGGTTCCTCTCTGTTGGCCATCTACCTGTCTTGGGAAACTGGGAGACAGTGTGTGTGTGTGTGTGTGTGTGTGTGTGTGTGTGTGTGTGTGTGCGCGCGCGCGTGCGTGCGTTCATGCATGGGCGCTTCTCTTTGTGCGCCATCCATTTTTGTACCACAGAGAGATAAGAGTCAGCTGTTGGTGGCAAACTCCTCCATTATCTGAAATTACACAGCCCCCATATGACCTGCCTACATTACCACGGAGAGGAGAGCTAGTGCATTTCCGCAGGTGTAGCCACGACAACGGTGGCTAGCAGCACGTCTTTTATGTCAGCGTAGGGAAATGTTAGCAGAGATTGCAGTGAATGTAGCGGTTCTTTGTATTAAACAACCGTTTGAGTGTATGCCTATTGGGACTGTCACGGCACTTTGTGTCCAAGTACATGCCTGCAGAGCCAACTGTAAACATGAATGTGGTATAATATAACTCTAGATAAAAAGGTATATTCTATATAGAGCCCGGACGATATATCGGTTGACCGATATCGGCCAAAATTTGCATTTTACCGATATATTTCTATCGGCGGTATTATCACAGATAATAAACCTACTTTGAGTTACTTTGTAGTCTGGTTGGAAATGCAGGGTGATGTTGCCACTTCATTTCAGCTATAATAATAATAATAGAAAAACCGGCAGATATTTGATATCGGCAAAAATTTCCAACAAAAAAAAAAAAGTTTCAATACGGTATCTGTATCGGTCGGGCTCTAATTCAATATAACTGTCTCCTTTGTAATGTAGACTGCACACACACACACACACAGCATATTAACGGAGGACTTCATTAACATTTGCACAGTTACGTTCAGTTCTGGGTTGCCCCCAAGAGTGTTTTATATGTAGAAGTTAATACTTATGGCTATAGCCTGCCTCGTAAACACACAGGGATAACATCACAGCTAAGTTTGGTTTTATATTTCAAATCCCTCATAATGTCCATCATTACATTATATCTATAAAAAAGAAACGTGTTCCTGCGGGCTAACACATCATGCTAATTACCCACCTACACACCTGCCAGCAGTTTTAGCATTTCCATGTGTCAGAGAGAGAGAAGAACAAACAAGTAAAATCAGAAACACAGACGTTCGTTTATTCGTCTATCAGGTGTCACTACTGCCGCTCCATTTTTAGCAGCCGGCTCTTTTGTTTTCTTTTTTCCCTCCCTCAAGTTCTCATCGGTGGAAGATGTTCCTGATGAGGTTACCACGGCGACAGGGGAGTTTAGAGAAAGCCTGCAGCGGCGGCAATCAGACACGCCATCTAATGGCCTCCTAATGAAAACGCAGTGCAAAGCTCGGCGAAGAGGGGAGACCGATATGATGGGAAAGTGGATGGGAACTATAAAAAGGGGCCGTTAAATAGAACGGCGAGAATGTCCCCGCTGGGATTCCCTTGATGTGTTCATTAGAGCGCCTCCTGATGGACATCTGTCTGATCCATCACCATGGTGACCTTAAAGCGGCGGGAAGGGGGCTTTCCCGTATACAATTGGCCAGGCTGGCACACAGCTATGTGAACAGGTGTAGTTTGTAGATAATGACCACATCTGTCGGCTAAGCAGCGAGCGCGCGGTGTTAGGTTAGCCAACAGATCGTATATCTGCACTGATAAACTGCACTAGTGCTTCAACACATGTTTACCAGCGTCGCCTGTGTGGCGTAGATGGAGTCAAACAGACCCAAGAGCCCATTTAAAAAGAGGCCTGTCACGGTAGCGGCTAATGATAAGCTGTCCTCCCATCAAACTCCAATTACCGTAACGCACTGGTGCGCGCGGGGTGGAACCAGTAATAGACCTGGCGACCTGAACCTCGGAGAAAATACCGGTTCTTTGCTAAACCACGGCGGCGGGCTGACAGTTTGTCTCCGACGGTGACAGGGAACAGGCCAGGGCAGCGAGAGGGCCTGGGAATATCCACCCTCGTACACGTTGGTTCTGCCCTGGGAGGTCAGGGGTTGACAGAGGACAGAGGAAATATGGCCTCACTGGGTGTGTATTGAGCGTGCCACTCCACCAGCCAGCCTGTAATTACAGTGTGGTCACGGGGGGGGACCTGTTTGGTAGGCATGATCAAGAAGGGGGGGGGGGGGGGTTGTAGCATGGGGTCAAACCACACCCTGATGATGCTTTACACAAACCTAGAGGTTTGGTCGTCAACAACTCTGATGCTTGTGTATGTGCGTGCGTGCAAAGAGGTTGAACAACCTGCTAAGCTGCATTATTTCAGTTAACACAACAAGCTGAGCCGGTGTGATGGAAAGGGTTATGCGTACCAATATTGGCGTGCTTGAGCAAGCGGCAGATTCTGGCCTCTCGCTCCAGCTTCTGGTGATCTGGAGACAGAAAAAGAGAGGGAAAACAACATGAGCAATCAATCATGTTCACGCACACACACACACACACAGACAGATTCCTAGACAACAGCGTGTCTCAGCCTGTCTTGGTAAACCTCTCTGAAATTCGACAAATAGAGTCCACGTTACTCACATCCAGGGACAGGAATAGCAATACAACAAACTGTGACTGAGTCATTAGCCAGAGGATAACTATTACTACATGGTTGGCATCCATCCATCCATCCACCCACCCTAGACGTGGAAACCTTTGTGAATGATCAAGTTGGACAATAATACAAGTCAGCACAGGTATTATTGACTTAATTTAATTAAATTACTTTATTCCTAAACATTTTCATAGCCCACTGTTTTCCTCACATTATTTCATTATTAAACAGCTATGTTTATAATTTTCAATATGAAACAGAATTGTGCAAAGCAATAAGTTGTTCTGTCATCTGCCAACACTAAACTATATAGCCTACTTAGAATGACAAAGAAACATGTATCTCACACACACAGCCACACACACACACACAATCATTTCTCAGATCTATGTTTCTTTAGGCTTTAGAAAGTCAAATTTGACCCCGGGTCTGACCTAATCTGTGACCATGTTGGTGTGACAGCCAGTGATGTAAGACATGTTTAGCACAAAGGGGGAAAACGGTTAGAAAAACATACATCTCAACCGTACATCTCAACAGTACACTTCAAAAGCAACACTTGAATGAAATGCTAGCAATTTCAGCAATCTCTCCTCTCCCAGTTATGTCCATTATTGAAATACTTAAAGATGAATCAGTACTCAAATGTGGAGAGGAATGGGAACAGCACAATGGAATGTTCATTTAGAGACGCCATAGCAACTGGTGTTTTGCAACAGAAAAAGGAAGATAAGCTCACAAACCAAACCCACACAACACTAAAAATCACACCCATTCAAGTCTTACTCAATTGCTGAGGCACATTTCCCATTCAAATGAAAAGGACGAGTGCTGAAATAATGTGAAATTTGTTATAGTGACCAGCAAATATTTGAGGTAGCCTATTGATGCATAGATCCTGGATTCAAGATCAGTGGGGAATAAAATGTATATTTGATGTTAAAGGTAGTACAATTAGTAGTACTAATAGTAATATCTGGTTAGAAGCAAATTAAGTTTGATATGGCTCAGTTTTGGTTTTCCTTCACTACAAAGCTAAACAGAGTCAGAGAGTAATGTATTTCAAGTGTGTACAATACTATACAGTATAGCTGTAAAGTCTCAGGTTCAAACTTGAAGTTCCCAGAAATGTCATGACTTGTCTGTACTTGTTTAACATGTTTCTGTAGACATTTTTTTGTCTCCGTTTGCATTTAGTTAGAAAGCAATGTAAGGGAATGTTGTCATTACATGCAATGTTACATCTGGCCTACAGAGGGAGTTATGTTTGTAAGAGGTAAACAGCCAAGCCAAATAAATGATAAGACTAGATAGAGTGAGGGGAAACAATGTTGAAACTCTATTGCTGTCAGCCTTTGTATTCCAGTAATTGAAACCAGGATTACCCGAGTTAATAAAAGAGGTAGAACGTTTGTTTGCCAAGAACTTCTGTTAAACCCTTCTTGAATGTGTTTTTATTTACACTCTGCTTTTCATTAGCTTTTATCTTATTCAAGATTTACACTAGCCTTAAACACACAAACCAATCAAAGTCAGTCTTCCATCTTCTCTCCTCTAATCAACAGTGAGTATAATCCCAGAGAGCATCACTCACATGTACTCTTACCCCCCCCCGTAATCCCAGACATGTTATGGGCCAGATAGAAATCACTCAGCAGCCAATTGTCTCTCCTTTCACAGGTTCCTAAAGACTAACCCCACCAATCAGATGTGCCTTTATATGGGCTGTAATCCTTGTTGCCGCACAGATGCAGGCTTGACTCATGGCAGGCGCTAATCTGTGACGGTACAGGATTGACATTTTACAGCGCCACTCAACGGCCCCTGTCGCAGTGCTTCATCTCCCTGCTCAACCCTGGACTTTAAGCGGATCATTTTCCTTCTTCGCTGCCCTCTTTGGAAGGGTGTCGTCAGATCTAATGGAGGCACATGTTGGCCAAGACGTATTATTAGGCATTCACACTAGACGACTAGAGTAATAAAGCGATATGATTAAAAACATATCTCCCGACCTGAAAGGGGATTGTGGACCGGTGCGGCATTCACGCAGTATGACTCTGCGTCCGAACCACACATCAAGCCATAACGCGGTCAACTGCCCCTGAACCAGCAGAACAGACTGCGTGAGAAGCACGAGTGAAACCTCAGCCATCAGGAGGCGTGTGGCGGCCGCGGGACAGCCCGGAGGTGGCCCACTTAGCAAGGCCCAGTTGAGCGACTGGGAAACGGGGGCAGCAGCTATTTTCAACGCCGACCCAGACCTTCCCAAATCCCACCCTCATCTTCATGAAGCACATCCGTTCCCTCGGACGCCCGCAGGTCCAGTCACCTCAGAGGCCCCTTCTAATTGCAGATGATAAGCGACAACACTCCCAGAAACGGGAAGCTGTACCAGGCTGCCCTGCTCTCACGTCACAGCGGTGTGGAGGGAGCTCCAGCGGATGTGTGTGTGGGGTGTTGTTCTTAGGCAGCTTCTGAAAAACTGTAACCTTTGACCTCATAACATTAACACAAAGTCGCATGGTTTTAGTTTCCAATGGGGAGCAATGGGAGTTGTTGCCAGGAGACTGAGAAAGAGAAACATGATGAAACACAGATCACACATGCCTCCACACCAACAGATCAACCATACACTTCACTCCCCCTCCCACTTTGCATTTGCAGACCCCCCCCCCCCCCAAATCCCGCCCAATTTATTTGAGCTTTTAAAGGAAAGCTTTTAAAGGAATGACGCAAACAAACCAAGGCGTCAACGGGAAGCATTATCACATAAGGAAACGTGTTTGTGTGTGTTGGGCGGAGGGTATTTGCCAGACACGGATGCGGCGTCAGGAAAAGCCAGCAAGGCAGTATGGGAGAAGCTGGGGGGGTTGGGAACGAGACAGAGGCTTCTAGCAGAAGCAACACAGCGGGGAACACCCTCATTATCACTAGATTATCCATTTCAGAGAGCCACACTGTGCAAAAAATAAAATCAATCAGAGCCTAGTTTACTCCCACACGGTATCCACTCAAGAGATCCAAGGCTTGCTCTTCTCCTCTCAGACGAGGGACAGACGATCTGGCAGGTTTCAGCCAGTCGGCATGATTGGCAGGTGCAATGATTAGAATAGCTTGAGCTGGACTCGCTGTAATGATCTCTAGCTCCCTGAAGACGAGCAAGCAGCCTAAAGAGATGGTCCAAAGACTAGGCTCAGGCACCGCTACGCTAGCTCATGAATAAGCTAATAGGTTAGCCGTGCTGGATTCCCTTGAGAGGTGCGTAAACATTTGGCTGACAATGTGCCTATCCTCACTTCGCAGCACCACAGAGGAGCTTCTCAGTCGCTGACAAACACAGCTATACATTTTTCCTTAGACACATTTATTTATTTATTTAAAACACAACATTAATTTAAAAAAAGGTTAAACTTCGCCTCTCTGGCAGTAGCATGCGAGTTTAGAAGCCTACCTAATGAAAGAGGACAGCCACTTCTGATGTGGTGTGCAGGATTTGTGCTCATAATTCGTGCAAAAGATGGACAGATGACGACGATGGTCGTCAGCTAGTGTACAGCCAACCGTATCATGGTAGGGGACAGCGAAGTGAGTGATAAGGAGCAGTAAACTATTTTGTCGTCATTTCGTTTTGCTGTTGTTAGCCTTACGTTAGCATAGTGTGATAGATGTAGTGCGATAGATGCAGATCGCCAGGCAGGGCATGATTGTATCTGCATCTGCACGCGAGAGAGAGAGAGATAAAGGTGATCTGATCACAGCAATTCGGCGAGCCTTTAACGGAAAGCGTATTACGCAGTGTTACAGTAGATATTTATAACTTTGAATGTTTCTTTGCCACTTTATTTAGTTTTTAATCACGATGCCAGCGTGATGTCGGTCAGCCATCGGCGATGGACGATGGCATCATATACACATCGGTCGAACACTACTGTAGGGCATGTTTAAAAAGGTTCTAGACAATATTTTAAACATTAATATAGCAGCAAACAACTATTTTCTATGTAAATATATAGTGGAGTAATTATGTCCTGAGCAGAAAATTACATTAAAATCCCTGTGCGTGCGTGCGTCCTGTAACCAGGCCACACGTGTCATGTGTATTAGTGCACATGATGCACACTAAGCATTTGTTTTGGCCTGAGATGTGGAAGCCATATAGAGCCACTTTATGTTTTTAACACCAACTGACACAATGTTCAGCTAGGAGGAATAAAAGTCTAAGTGACAGTTGGAAAACATCATTGGAGAACAGTAAAGAGTCTAGATGCAGAGGGTGTGCGCGCATTTACACAGCACACAGGTCTGCACGTCTGAAATTGCTTCAAAATATAGAAAAAGTTCCACTCTTTTTCCTTGTAAAAGAAAACAGTTCATAACAGATTAGGAGAATAGTACTCCCTTAACAAATATAATCAAAATGCCCTATTGTTTAGCAAAAAAACAAAACACATTGACTAGTGTGTTCGTGGGGAGATTTGTCAACAATGGAAGGTTTTGCATAACATACAAATGCTCGTAGCGCATGGCCAAGGCAAAAATATATCCAGGCAAACAGGAGCAGAAAGGAGTGGAATATATGTTTGAGTGCACAATTAAAAACACACATTTGGCCCAGTTTTCCATGTTTTAAAGTGGAGAGTTTTCAGTTACAGCTATTCATTTCCCATCATGCACAGCAACAACTAGCCAACCCCTGGCTGTCCTTATCAAAAACATGTCAATTTTGACATTTTTATTTGAGAGGAGTTGAGCACAGCAGGACTCTCGTCAGTCTCAATATCGCAGAACGAGGTTTAAATAAAGAGCTCAGAGCAGAGAATGTAAATGGAGGTGAGAGACACACACACACAAAGAGAGAGAGAGAGGCAGAGAGAGAGAGAGGTGGGTGGCAGCAGGCTGCTGCTGATGAGATATGGAGGGAGGCGGCCAAAAATAGCTCTGCTATGAAAATCACATCACATCTCACACACACACACACACCCACACCCGCAAAAGAAGCAGGGTTCAGTGATTTGCTGCCATGGCCGTGGGCTCAGAGACGGCCAACACCGCTGGTAACAGACCACACATCTGACTGACAGGTGGATAATACATCCCAGAACCATTTATCGCCATGACTACCCCACGTTTGCAAGGGGACATTAAACAAAATGCTTGTGGTGTTGTGCGACAAGTAAACGCCACTATATTGCACAACAGGGAAACATTTTTAAAATAATGTATTTAGACACACACACACACCTCCGTCAACCCGCATACATATTTGACAGCTTGTCAACTTCACGAGCAAACTTTTGCCACATCAGAGGCACAGCAGCTCTTGGCAGCTCTGCATACAAGGCTGATGATGTGTGATGGTGGAGTTGGGGCAAAAAACACAGCATAAAGAGCTGTGAAAACAGTTCGACACTTGACTCGCCGAGCGGCTTCTTCGTTCGGGCTTTTATGAAGAGTGGCGGAGCCCGCAAATAGCAGGGCTGTGCTGCAGACTGCTAAACACGCGTTACAGTAGCGGAGGTTTGGCAACAGCTTGCTGCGGTCAAACAACAACTGTAGTGTTCCCACATGCAACTGACAAAACACAACAAAAACATAGTGAGACTTTGTTTAAACGGGTCAAGTCAAGTCTTATTCACTGTTGTGGACTTACAGGGATTTTGTACGCTCACATTTCATGCAGGAAAATCAGTGACGTTCTAGTTGGCAAACTCCCATAATAGGAAACTGTGAGAAGGCCAGGGAAAGGGCTCTGAAAAGTGCATTTTACATATTAGATCATCTGGGTGTAGGCTGTAAAGACAAATGGTTCCTTGTTTCCCTCCTCAAGTGGCTTGGATAAAATCATCTGCTCAATGACCTAATGCAATAAGAGTATAGCCACAAACTAAATAAACCCTCCAGTGAACAGACCGCTCCAACAAGCCAGCTGCATCGACGGCATAACAGTCCAAGTCTGAGTATGCGCACAGTAACTGTATGGAGTAGACTGGCGCTAAAACTCTTCCTGTGTAAATAAAGGCGCAGAAACAGAGGGAAACAACACAGCTGGTCCTTTACCTCGGTCTGTCTGCAGCAGCTGGGCCAGTTCATTTCCTGTTTACCGTCACGCCAAGCGTACGATCAAGTCAGTTACATCAAGTTGAGGAGACTCGTCAACGGTCTAACGCAGAGCAACACACTCACTTGAAAAGAAATGCATGTAGCCGTGCTGGATCCCAGGCCATCGCTTTCATTATTCCATCACTTATTGCCTTAACCCAGGTAACCTCGGGATGCAGTAAACAGTGTGGTCCTACACACTACCATATATGGTGTTACAGTGCGGACCTACACACCATCATACATGGTGTTGCAGTGCGGTCCTACACACCATCATACATGGTGTTGCAGTGTGGTCCTACACACTATCATATATGTGTGGAGCTAACATTGTTTCAATGACAAAAGATGTTTTTATTATGCATTTTGCTCATGGGCACTTACTACAGGAAGGCTGAAAAAGTTGGGGGTCAAACCCACGACCTGTAGTCCGGATATCAACCACTTAAAAACAGCAAACCTTATCCTGTCCGCTTGCTAAACTTCATGATAGTAGCAGCATAGCTTTGCCCTACCTGAGAAAACCTGTGTGGGCGTACAGGGGCCGTTTCTCCAACATCAAACGTTCAAGGGCCATTCCTACCTGATTATTGCACACTTATTATTGTATTGTGGGGGTTTGTCTTGACACACACACACAAAACAAACAAAACCAGTATTTTTGATATGTTTTATTATATTTTGCCAGAGGTTTGCAGAGGTTCTCTCAAGAGGTTCTCTCTGGATATTGAAGCTATTTAACACACAAAAGGCTGAATGGCTCTATTGTGTCTCCAGACTGGAAAGCAACATTGCCCTGAATGCACATTTGGACAGTGAGTGGGCATCACACCACACAGCCAGCTAACTACAGTGACTGTAAGACGGCGAATGATATCCATCTTCCCAATACACACACACCAAATGTTCATCCCTTTTGTGTAAAAAAAAAAAAGAAAAAACCCATTCAGCGCAAGCAAACCTTCCTAGAGCAAGACATTTATGTTGTAGGCTAAACAGAAAGCAATGATATTCCTCTGTGCAACACAGTGCTTGTGCCATGGGTTCAATGCATCCCCCACACATGGATGAGCGCCTTGTGTCTGCTGGTTGACTGGGAACAGCAGCGACCCTGGGTGACGGACC
>JAOEGT010012927.1:0-10854 GCA_025447795.1 Speoplatyrhinus poulsoni
AGTTTCCACATCATTGTTTGAAACTACTTCTTTTATGTCCATTGATAATGTCCCGTGTTCATACACGATTTTCCGGAGTAGACATTGTTTCATAATGTCCAATATCAACAGGACTAATAATAATACATATATCTATCTATCTATCTATCTATCTGTCTGTCTGTCTGTTTATGTTCAAAAAGATAAGTATTAATGATGCTGGCATCCAGTTATGGTCTGTGTTGTGCCTTTGATGCAGGTGAAAGCCATCGGGTGGAGACCTCCAGGAGAGAGATGGCGGTGGTGGAGGGACAGGTGGTGTTGTTGCAGGCATGGTACAGCCCACATTCAGACATTGCCAAGAATTCTGTCCTTTGGAACTTCATGGGCAATGAGTCAGAGCAGGTAAGCACACATTAACATTACTAAGCTCGCTGTATTTACTGTATTTATTTTATTGATGATAATAATGTTTTACAGTTAATGGTCAGCGCCTTTTTCAGACTCAGCAAATATACCGTGTCTATACAGTAGCCTCATGGTTCGCTAGCTGCCCGCTCTGTGTGCGTATTGAAAACATAATCTGGCTCTTTAATAAAACATAATAATAAACAAAGTGGTCATAACTATATGCTAACCTTCGCAATGCGTTTCCAGTGTGTGGGAAGAGGTTCTGAGGGAGCACACTATGACATTGAAGGGAGGGGTGTTTATGTGTTTTACTCCCACTGCTGTAATTAATAATATATTAATATTAGAGCAAACCTTTGAGTATTGTTATGTCTGTAATGTCACTAGAGGATCACACTGGCCTATTGAGACAGGAACCCTTTCAATAGTTTGGAAGGGGAAAGATGTTCTAATCTGCAAAGATTAGGATTATTGCCAACACCACTGTGGACTCTTATTAACCAGCGTGAGGCAAGACAGAGATTGCTAATGAGGTGAAGGATGCAGGGGATGATGGCATATTCTATGTTCTCCTGCATGTGCGGTCTGTAGCTGACATTGGCCCTGTGAGAGTGTCATCTCTGCAGTGATTTCTAATGTAATCTCAATAGTTTACATGTGTGTTGCCTTGGAGTTCATCCCAACAAGAAAATCTGAACATACTACTTATATTTCCAATTCCAAATTGTAAACACTTTTACTGTAAAATACAAAAAAACACAAGATACAGATAGATAGTAAATGTGAATAGTTGCCTAACCCTCTTGAAGCCTGTTTTGAAGTAAATCTCTTATTTTCTGCATTGGCCTCTGGAGGTGATAAGCTTCAGCTCAGGTGAAGTTGGGCACGGGCAGAATGTATTCTCCAGGAGAACTGGTTTCAGCATGACCATGCCCTCTGCCAACCTGTCCATCTACATCAACAACACCCAGGAGTCAGACTCAGGACGCTACGTCTGCAACGTCATCATCCCTGGAAGCTCTGGGATATCTGGAGAGATCCGCCTCAACGTCAAAGGTAACACAGTAACTAGCTTCACCAGCCTGTAACTAGAGGGCTTGCTGTACTGTATCTACCCCTAAGAGGATGGCAATGTGCACTTTAAATGAAGAGGGACCAAGACGGTGAAGTAATATAGTTGTCACTTTGCATACTGAAAAACAGGAAATAACAGTAGAATAGGGGACCTTTCATTATAAGATTATTGCTATGGTGCATTTTTGGGTAGTAAATGGATAGTAATGTTAAATATGAGATTGCATGGATATCAAAGTCAGATATGTAATACACAGATGTGGGAATATGACACATGAATACAACACTCATTACCAATACTTTCAGTATATTGGACGGTCAAACAAAGAGATCATCATACATAAAATACATATCTGGTATGCAGTAGAATTCCTGCACGTATACCAAACTATAAATCTTACAAAGGATAAACAGACATATTATACTAACAACTCTATATATGCGTGTCACTATTGAAATACTAACATAATTTGGTATATGTGGGAAAATGTATTGATTTCCAGTGTTTTACCAGTACATCTTATATATATCCATGTCAACTACAATACTGTATCCCTCTTATGGAGAGCCTAAATCACTTCCACATCAAGGGACCTTAGCTAAAAAAAAATCTGTATGATCATAGTCATTGGCGAGAATCTAATTATTTTTTGATCCCGTTGGAATTGTGACATGAAGTACACATAGCCTACATATGAAGTTTATGTATTTCAAAGAAAATGTTCCGAGTTAAGAAACAAGCATCAAATATTTGCACACAAATGCTTTACCAAAAAGAGAAATTATTTATTTCCAAAATGTATGGATATCAATAATATACAAGTAAGCAAAACATAATATCTAACTTGACCGTATCATATATGCTTTTTGACAGCCAGTGTTCATAACGTGGAATTCAGAATGACCTGTAAAGTGAATGCAGCATACAGTATGTTAAAAGGCTACAATCTTGTCTCATGCATGCACTGTATAGCTATGCTAAGGTTAGATAGCCAGCTGTTAGCCAACAAGTCGCTTATACTGTACATTATAACCAAAGTAACACGGTTGGTAGTACAGTAATATCTAATCACATATCTAATCACATATGTTCGGTCAATTGACTCTTCCCGACGCTTGCGGATTCTAGGAGGCAGAAGCTATTTGGGTTTATCCGTTTTGCTTGCGGGAGATATGAGTACATGGCCTAATCTACGGGGGAATTGAGTCACGGGGTCTTTTATGAGTCCATGCTGCGCAGTGTTTCTACATTCAGAAAATATTCATTCTCTTGACCACTACTTCAAACGGCTCTCTAGCCACCCCTCCTGTGTATAAATGTTTTCTATGTGTCAACTAAACCAGAAGCATTTCTGCATTGCATGCTGTATGTCTTCTCCATGGCCATGTTAAAATTAAATATATTTTTTAAGACAACAATGACTCATAGCTGAGTTATTGTTATATCAGTATACATTTATATGAGAATCTAAAAGAATATACATCTTATCAGTCAGCTAAAAGTCACCTGCTGTAAGCCCTATTCTCCCTCCCCTCACCACATATTATTTCTCTCTAAATGTCTACACAGAGTAACCTTATGTGTTAAGGGATTTCTTAAACGCATTACCATAGGTGTCATAGCATCAGAATGTTGATTGTGTGAAAGCTCTAACAATGACTGGACTCCTGGAGGCACTCATGAGCATGGCCACTGGACAAACGGCTGGGATTGATAAACTGCCAGACTTTTCTAAAGCATTCTGGGCAGTACTGGGTGAAGACCTGTTTGCCGTACTCAATAACAGCATAGAGAAGGGAAGTCTAATAACACTGATTCCAAAGAAAGGAGACTTGAAGAAATTAAGAATTGACCAGTCATCTTATTATGTGCGGACTATAAGATTTTTTTCTAAAACACTGGCGAATTGTTTATAAAAGGTGATGGATCATGTCATTCATGTGGACCAGCCTTATTGCCTTCCTAGACGGTCAATTAAATATAACATCTCTGATTTGTGACTGTTTAGCTATCTCCAGCTCATTGTCACTACAATTAGGTTTTATATGCATGGATCAAGAGAAGGCATTTGATAGAGTAAAGCATCAGTATCTGTGGAAGGTTATGGTGTTGATTTTATAGCTTCGATGAAGGTGCTCTATTGTAACATTGGAACTATTTTGAAAATCAATGGTGGTTTCCCAAGTGGAATAATGGACTTGTTTTCCAAAATGAGTTTTACCTTTTTCATGCCGAAATGAACTGAAAATGAATTGTTGAGTCCGTTGTTAAAGTCTGGTAGCAGTGACTGTTTGCTGCTGGATGTTGCACATGGAAAGACTTTATATAGGATGTGTGTTAAATAGTTAAACAAAACCAAACTGTACGAGAATTAATACACCTTGGAGAAATCATTTTCAGGTGTAAATGAATGTTAAGCCTGCATGGAGCATGCTGGCTTAACATGCTCCATGCAAGCCATTGACAAAAAATGTGGGAGATTTACATTGGCTTGTGATCCATGGTTTGAATGCTGATGTCTCAGATAAGGGTTCTTTCTGTTGTTTCTTATATTGTTCAAAGCTAGTCCCTCTTTTAGCTGAACTTGGTTGTTTAGTTGTTTAATGGTGTTATTTGGAGAGGATGATAATGGGGGTTTTAGCGTTGTGTACATGGTGAAGAAAAAAAGAAAAAAGCTAGACTGATTAACTTCCTTTTTGGACAGGCGAAGCTAGCTACAGTATTTACCTTTATTAGAAAAATAAAGGTTTTTAAATCTTTAGTCACAACTCTGGTTAAACTGGATCACGTTTATTATTCAAAGATGGACGACCTAGAAAATATGAGATCATGAAAACATGTTGTTCAGTTTGGACAGTCATGGTGACATCATTTTTTCAGGATGAATGACTTGATTTACTTTCTGTGGTGCAGTTTGTAAAATGATGTTGTAGATTGAATAAATGTGTTGTTAAAATTCAATTATCTCTCTCTCTCTCTCTCTCTCTCAGTCCCTCCCTCTCCTCCAGTGTGTGCCATAACTGGAAGTCTTGTTTTGAACGGCAATGTGACTCTGAGCTGCAAGTCTAGCCATGGCAAGCCAGTCCCTCAGTACAAATGGACCAAGGCTGCACCCGTGTCTGAAATCTTCTTCTCCCCGGTGCAAAGTGAGGCTTTGCTGCTGCTTATTTCCCCACAAGACCACACACTGACATTAAATCATACTTACATTTAAACTTGATAACACACTGTATGTTGCATTCTGTATGTGACCTACATAGTATTTGTTGGTTTTCTAGGTCGAGAACTAAAGCAGGTTGTTACATGCTTATTGCTTTATTTTTTTTTTTTAGCAGTTGGATGTTGCTGCAGACAAAACATCATCTGTTTCTGAATAATGTGACTTAAAACTGAAGATTTGAGTATTTGCATAGTCTTCAACGATGACTGAATCTAAATGAAATCTGCTCTTTCTTACACCAGCCTGGGATTGTGCACCCTAGCACGTGCCCTCCATATGCACACGTGCCTGTATGCATAATCCACCTAAAACACACGCTCACCTATGCCCTTCTTGCATGCAAGGCACATTTAGAGGTCTTTAAATGTGCATTCTGCACTGACATAGGCTATTCTCTAAACAACGCTGCCCCCTTTCTCCTCCTCATCTTCGGCCATCGCTGAGGCTCTCTCTCCTTCTCACCATCACATGCTCTGAGCTGATCCTCCCTCTCAGCACTACTCAGACGTAGCGCCTCACCTAACAAGCCCTGTGCCCTTCCTTGGATTTGGCTTGCAAAGCACAGCACGTTTCACTACATCAATACTTTCCCTCCCTCCCTTCACCTTACCCAATTTCAGGCTTTACTGTAGCATTCTCCTTCCTTCTCACATTCACTCACTCTCTCTCTCTGTCTCTCTCTCTGCCATCCGCTAAACCAAAGAGTGGAGAACCTGCCCCCAGCCCTTGCTTGTCCTTGGGTTCATGGGTAAGGCTTTTCCAATTATTCCCTTCTCCAGTTTCCCCCTTCCCCCCCGCCCCATCCCATATTCCGTAAACCCTTATATCCTGGGTGATTCCCTTCCTGAATCTAAATTCAAAGATGTGGCTTAATGGAAAAAATCAACCATGTAGTGAGAAAAAGGTCTGCCAATCTGCTCAATCGTCTCAAACGCAGACTTTTGTTTCCCTCAAATGGAGGAAGTCTACATGGTTGAAGGCATTCATCTATTATGTTTTTGACAAGTGTGCATGCTAGACATTTCTGCATGAACAGGTGCTGAAAAACAATAGCAGTATCTTTCAGCACTGGTGTCTTCAGCCTTGTTATTCTGATGTGTCCCATGCAAACAAACAACACTTTAAACGCCACATGTGAAGTCCATATCATTAGCTGTAGACATGTATAGTATGTTCACATTTTGTGCACATAACTGCAATACACTGTGCCCATTACAATTCACCTTTATTTTGTCACATACATGTTTGTAATTTGCTGTAGTTTGTGACCAACTATATCAAATAAAATGGTACTAGTAATACTATATTATTGCATATGCAATATGTACTATGTACTATATAAGGTATGTGATCTGGTTAAAGTTAGTTTTAGACAGCTCTAACAGGGTCAAATGCTGTGTAACAGCATACAGTACAAACTAAGCATCCCCCAGAGCTTGGAGAAACACTGCTTGCATGAGGCCGTGGTCACACGCTAGAATGTACACGAGTACATCATTCTGATAGAAGTCATATCACTGTCAAGTTGCACTGACAACTACACAACACTCACTGCTATTAATGTGAATCTTGTGCTGGGTATGGGTTGATTCTTTCTTTTACCAGCTGTAGGCCTACAGTTGTGTGTGTACTGTATACTTACATTGAATTAGCTGATTGCATTTACAGTATACAGTACTGTATGTCTTTACTTTTCACTGTGTGATCAGGACTCTACATATGCCCTCAGTCTATTAGGCTGACTTTAGTTGGCTGTGAGATTTCTACAGCATGGCTCCATTATACAGTACACCTTGGCCATCTGTCTAAACCAAAGCATGTGGAACCACCATGAAAGAAATGACCCAGAACACTCAGTGTACCAAAACAACACTTCAGTAGTTTAATATGGAATCATAATTGAAAGTAAAATATTCATGTTTAACTGAGGCAACACAGAACAAACATCACTAAATAGCCTGTATAATGTTTAACTGTTAAGGTATAGTCAGTTATTGCAAGCTACTATAAATGTAAGCTAATACTCAAATTCAACAAATATCTCGCTAGCTTACCATTCTGTGAGTGTAAAAATCCGATACTTCCACACAGCCCTGGCGCCGTAAATAGTAACATAAGCAAAGTGGCGAACATCGCTCCTATCAACAAAGCCGTAACACTACACTTTGCTTCACAATGCATTTCGATGCGCGATGCATCGCCGCGGAAGACCGCGGACGGTTACTGTTTTGATATGAGCTCGCAGTTGGCAAGAATGACTATTCCTTTAACTTAAACACTGTTATAGCACCTCGGTTATGTTGTGTGAGGCAGTATATTGTGTGCTTCCCTTGGAAATGTTACCTTTTTACATGAATTACAAAGCTCAGATGAACGTCACCTGTATTGACCATGCTAGCACAATATGATTAAAATCCAGTCTCCTGCAACGGTTCTCCATCAGCCCTTCATCTCTGACAGCTGACCACTGTGTGAGTGTAAACTCTGGCCAAGCTCAGTCAGCTGGTAGTCTGCTAATCTTTCACAATTAGGTTTAGTTCCTCGCAGCTGGTTTAAAGGCCCATGGTTGAATAATCAAGAGAGAGACTGGTGCATGTAAAGCTCATCCATGCACATTTCTGTTTGGTGGCCGCAATTGATTTGTTACCTCGGGCATAGCCATTAAGCCAATGGTTAAAAGGTTCAGCCTTTGCTGTGGTCTACTTATACCATCCCATTATGTTCAGCTTGAAGTAGTAGGCTACTTCTTATATATCAAACTCTAAAATAGTATTTGGTATGTAGAAAATAAAAGCATCTATATGTGCTTGCTTACAATAAACAATTGCCCGGTGTCACTGTAGCGCTGTATTCTGTTTTGAGAACATAATTGTATAATGTTGTCTCATAAAATGACCCTCAATGGCTGCTTGGCCACAACTGTACCAGATAATAACTGCACAAAATACTAATACTAGACTTTTTGAGGCAGGTACACAGACACATACATGAAAGCTAGAACACGGGTGATGTTGCGTGATGTCTTAGCGTGGATTTGATGAAGTCCCTCAACGTGTGCTTATTGTTCTGTCTTCCATGTTTGTACCGATATTGAGTTTTGAGTCCAGATGTGCCAAGTCTAACAGATTGCTCCTGCTGAGTGACAATACCCATTTGGAAAGGTTCCTTAGCATTGGTGCTCCCTAGAGCAATATACCAATACCGGCATAAGGATAGGCAGCTGATCCTAGCTAAGACAGGAACATTTTCCTTATAATAAAAAGCTCTCATTCAACATGTGTGCTGATTTCTGGCACACATGTTGAGGAACAAATAGTTGTATCTCCTGTTAGATAACTTATGCTGTACCAATGGTCTGCAGCGATTTAGAGCCTAGTTTTTAGGGTGTCCTTCCTGAGCCTGGAAAGTCATGAGTTCAATTCCTGGCAGAGGCAAACATACTATATTTAACACAGCTACAGCACCCCCGGAACACTACATTTCTGCTTTAAGTTTTTCTGATTTATTTATTTATTTGTTTGTTTATTTATAACTGTTCATGAAGGTGTAAGCCGGTGTTGGGTGGCTGCAGAGGGGTGTAAAACTGGTGTGAGACTAATTGTCCTGTAGGGGGAGTTGCCGGGTGCTTGAACAACTCAGCACTCAGATATCGGAGTCAGGACTGGTCATTATTTACCAGTATCACGTTCTTTAACCAGAATTTTCAACATCATGAGAGACCTTCCTTACACCCAGGTTAGTGGAGCTTGAGTGTTATAAAGGTCTCTCGAAAGGCTCACATCAAACATTTGTGCAAGACCTCCTTCTTTCAAACTCTTCCACACTCACTCTTGCAGACGCGGAAAAACTTGCCCATGCCTTTGTCTCCTCCAGGCTGGACTACTGCAATACGCTCCTCACTGTGATAAGCCTTCAGAAGCTGCAGTACATTCAGAACAGTGATGCTAGGATCCTGATGCAAATGCAAACATGATCACATCATCACACACATCCTGAAATCACTCCACTGGCTTGCTATCTCACTCAGGTCTCCCTCCTCACATGCCAGTGCATCTATGGTGACGCCCATCCCTGCCTCAAGGAGCTCTCATACTATGGGAGATGGGGCTCTCAGCTCAGCCGCTCAGTACCAGTCTGTGCAATGCTCTGCCTGACCACCCGAAGACACCACAGACTGTGGAGGCTTATAAACATGGCCTCAACATGATGACATAATGCCTTACAAATATAATGTATTATTATTATGACAGAGTTACGTTTTTGTAATGCTGGTTTCAAGGGCACGGGGGGAATTCCAGGCACACATTGTGGAACTCAACTACATTATATTATGTAGAATGTACGATGATTGACTTTTCATGGGATGTATGACCTTGAAAAACGTCACGTAGGCTGTGCGCCTCATACAAAAGTCCTTGTTCAAATTGATTAAATGTAATTTGCATAACTGGCTTTAAACTACACTTTGGTGCTGCAAAAAATAAATGCTATTCTCATTGTCCTGTAAATAATTAGTTCTCTAGAAAAGTAATAGTTATATATATATATATTTTATTAATATTGCATTTAGCCTAATATAATGGACCAAGTTAAAAGCTACAGTAAGTCACAAAACCTTATCTTGCATACTGTACTCTCTCCACAAAGCTTTAGCAGTCCCAATCAAAACAATCCTCTTTTATTACTGTAATCACACAGACCCCCTCCCCCAAACTTCCATAGAAATAGGGACACTTTACGACAGGTTTTGCTTTTATAAATACGGTGGGGAGAACAAGTATTTGATACACTGCTGATTTTGCAGGTTTTCCCCACTTACAAAGCATGCAGAGGTCTGTGATTTTGATCATAGGTACACTTCAATTGTGAGAGACAGAATCTAAAACAAAAATCCAGAAAATCACCTTGTATGATTGAAAGAAAAAAAAAAAAAAAAAAAAAAGTATTAGCATTTTATTGCATGACATAATTATTTGATAAATGAGAAAACCAGAACTTAATATTTGGTAGAGAAACCTTTGTTTGCAATTACAGAGATCATATGTTACCTGTAGTTCTTGACCAGGTTTGCACACACTGCAGCAGGGATTTTGGCCCACTCCTCCATACAGACCTTCTCCAGATCCTTCAGGTTTCAGGACTGTCGCTGGGCAATACGGACTTTCAGCTCCCTCCAAAGATTTTCTATTGGGTTCAGGTCTGGAGACTGGCTAGGCCACTCCAGGACCTTGAGATGCTTCTTACGGAGCCACTCCTTAGTTGCCCTGGCTGTGTGTTTCGGGTCGTTGTCATGCTGGAAGACCCAGCCACGACCCATCTTCAATGCTCGTACTGAGGGAAGGAGGTTGTTGGCCAAGATCTCGCGATACATGGCCCCATCCATCCTCCCCTCAATACGGTGCAGTCGTCCTGTCCCCTTTGCAGAAAGCATCCCCAAAGAATGACGTTTCCACCACTATGCTTCACAGTTGGGATGGTGTTCTTGAACTGCCCAATGCAATTTGTAGCATAAGAAAATAGTAGCAGAGATGGGGGACTGAGCAGATAAAACATGTATTTGTGATTTAATTAGCCTCATTTATAGAGGTAACATAATAAGCCTATTTGTCAGTACCAATTATTTTATTTTTTTATTTTATCAAATTAAGCACATTTTAATAATACCGTTAACCATGATTATTTTGGTCACTAATTATAGTGATCTGAATTATTTTCACCTTACAGGTTCTCCCTCATTCACTGCTGGAGAGGACCGAGGACTCCACTCATCTAATGTCTCTAAGACAATCGCAACCTCTAAAAGTAAAACCAATAGAGCCAGGTCTCACAGCTGCCAACAGTGTGGGAGAAGCTTCAGTTTGTTGTCAAACCTCCAGAGACATCAGCGTGTACACACTGGAGAGAAGCCTTACCACTGCCAACAGTGTGGGAAGATCTTCAGTTATTTATCAAACTTAAAAGAACACCAGCGTGTCCACACTGGAGAGAAGCCTTACCACTGCCAACAGTGTGGGAAGAGCTTCAGTTTTTTGTCAAACCTCCAGAGACACCAGCTTGTCCACACTGGAGAGAAGCCTTACCACTGCAAACAGTGTGGTAAGAGCTTCAGTTTGTTATCAAACCTCCAGAGACACCAGCGTGTCCACACTGGAGAAAAGCCTTACCACTG
>JAOEGT010012949.1:0-10854 GCA_025447795.1 Speoplatyrhinus poulsoni
CCGTGATCTAGTTCTTTCGGTCATGACCCACCCTTCATGACCATAGGTGAGGGTAGGAACAAAAGTTTGCACGGTAGATGGAGAGCTTTGCCTTCCGGCTCAGCTCTCTTTTCATCACAACGTTGCGGTAAAGCGATTGCAATACCGCTCCCGCTGCTCCATTTCTCTGGCCAATCTCCAATGTCCCCTCACTCGCGAACAAGACCCCGGGGTACACAAACTCCTTCACTTGGGGTAAGAACTCATTCCCTACCTGGAGTAGGCACTCCATCAGTTTCCTGCTGAGAACCATGGACTCAGATTTTGCGGTGCTAATCCTCATCCCAGCTGCTTCACACTCGGCTGCGAACCAATCGAGTGAATGCTGGAGGTCACGGACCAATTATGCCATCAGGACCACATCATCTGCAAAAAGCAGCGATGAGATCCCCAGGCCACCGAACCGCAACCCCTCCCCACCATGACTACGCCTCGATATCCTGTCCATGAATATCACAAACAAGATGACAAAGCGCAGCCCTGGCGGAGACCAACTCCTACGAGTCCGACTCACTGCCGAGAATCCGTACACAGCTCTTGCTTTGGACATACAAGGATTGGCTTGCCCTTAAAAGGGACCCCCTCACCCTATAAGTCCGCAGCCTTCTCCAGATCCACAAAACACGTGTAGACCGGAAGGGCATACTCCCAGGCCCCCTCCAGGATCCTTGTGAGAGTAAATAGCTAGTCCGTTGTTCCACGACCAGGACGGAATTCTCATTGTTGTTCTTCACGTTCCACTGTATGTGAAATAGTAACATGTGAAGGTTTAACACGGGCAATTGCATTTTTATTGGCATTTGTTAGTGCCAGGTCATTCCTGTGTGTGTGTGTGTGTGTGTGTGTGTGCGTGCGTGCGGCAGGGTGACATCACTGTATTTATTGTATTGTATGAGCTGCGCCTTAACCTAGTGCATTCCGTGAATGTCGTCATCACTTATAAGAAAGCATTTCTGTTTCAGCGAAGAAACGGATCAACTCATTTGACTGGAGGGGCAGCCCTATACATTCCTGTTGTAACGCACACACACACACACACACACACACACACACACACACACGAGACTAGAGCCTCTGTGTGTGTGTGTGAAGAGCCAGGGATGTATTATTCACTCCAAAGTCACTGTCACCCTCGGGCGAGAAGGTGGCGCGACAGCGACACTTTGGCATAAGCATCCATCTCCACCTCCGTCAGCACGGGGTGAAGCTGCTCTACACCAGGCCTCCTTAACCTTCCCCTATCCTCCCCCCGTCTCAGCCCACCCGCTAGCTCCATTACATGTACCGCTGGCGCGACCTTGAGAGCATCCAATTCTGTTGCGTAACAAAACGGCGAAGAAGATTAGCCGCGGCGGCGGCGGTGGAAGACAGGTACGAGAGGACGAGGCGGTGTGTCTGGACGCCGTATTGACATCCCTGACAGCAGCTCCGCAGCCATAAACGAGGAAAGCTAAAAATAATAACACTAATAAAAAGCCTGTCATGGGGGGGGGGGCGGGGGTACCAGCCGAACCTCTCTCTACCGCCTCTGCCTGGCTGTCCTCCTGGTTTAAAAAAGACATGACAAACTACACCCTTTTTAGCAGGTCTGTTCTCTCCACCTCAGCACTACAAGCCACATATCAGCCCTCCGCTGATTTGGGCCTGTCATTTTACATTACAGAACTTGAAAGCTCTCTAGCCTGGGATGAAAATACATGAGCAATGTCAGAGAAGGTGATGAACGGCACTGATGGGCAAGAAAGCAGAGACAGCCCCTTCCCCCGTTTCCCCTTTTCGCCTAGCCGGCAGCTCTGTATAAGCAGCAGACGCTATTATATACAACACAGCCGGAGTGTAATGTTGTTTGCGTAGAGAAATTAACAGTGTACCGCTATACTGCGGGCTGAATGTGTGTGTGTGTGTGTGTCTGCTACTCTTACGCTGCTGTGATGAGGGGCTTGCGTTACCCGCTAAAGCACTGCATTGTCCTCCGTGCTAGAAGGCTATATGTTAAAAGAAACACGTGCCGTACTTCACGGGAAATCATAGGCTGCTGCATAAAGACACCCTGCACAGACAGCTACCGTAAAACTGAGTCTATAGCCTATAGCTAACAGGCTTGGCACCGTTTAGCTTTGCAATCTTTTAAAAAGAAAAAAAACAAAGGAACACGAGGCAATCCTTAGTGGTGCAACGCGCCCTGCCCGTGTTCCAAAACGACATTTCTGAGCACTTACTTATAGAGAAAATAAATATATAAATGTTCCTCTTGTAGCCCTGCCCCTGTCTAGAAAATCTTCACAGAACGTAAACATTTAATCTTGGAAGCCCTGCGAGCCAAGTAAACCTATGAACACCAGGGAAAGGAATTTCTCGGAGGCAGATAAGGATTGTTCATTTCTGAACAGGAGGGATCTCTCTCTCTCTCTCTCTCTCTGTTTCTCTCTCTCTCTCTCTCTCTCTCTCTCTCTCTCTCAGGGAGATCAAGGCAGAAAAGCAGCACCCCAGGCCCAGCCCATGAAAACAAAGAGATTAAATGACCTGTGAATGTGACTTTCCATTTTTCCATTAGCTCTGGTTCAACTTAGAGGCCTGCTGCCCCCTACTGGAAGCTGATGATACAACAATCTTATGTCTGTCTGTGTTTATGTGCCTGGTTTAATTCAAGATAATGCAAGAATCAACAGACACTACTTTCAAATATAAAAATACTTTTACGTATAAAAGAGCACAGCATGTGTGTATATTGCATACATCCACTGTTGTATGTACAGTTGTAGTATTTAATGCTGGAGGTGATTTGTAAAAACACTGATGCAATTTAAATGATTGTACCTCTTTCAACTAAAAACAAACAGTCAGTCAAGCCAGGGCGTCTGAGCTGTGGTCCTTGACACAACTGAACAGAATGCAACCACACACACACAATGATCATTTCTTCTGCAGTAAGAACCTATAGCGTTGGCTAGGGCCAAATGTCAACCAGCTCAAACAGATGGCATGAAGAGCTGGTCCGTACGGCTGACCTTGGCCTGTAGCAGCTAGGGAGAGAAGGCAGTACTATACGTGGTTGATATGTGTGTGTGTGTGTGTGTCTGCGTGTTGGTAACGGTTTCTGTTCTTGACATCAAGTGTGCTCCGTGTTGGCAAGACAGGGAGGTGACAAGTCACAGTGGGCCTGAGATGTGTAGTGCACTGACTAAGGTGTTTACAGGTGCAAGATACTCTGCGGAGCAGTCAATCCATCACCATGACACACACGGCTAATATACTGTAGATAGCATAACAATAACCGCAGAAATACACCGCAGAAGCTGCAGGCCCGTGGCTATTGTTTGGAATGATACTGCTAGCATGATATTTTAGAATAGCATTCAAATGGACATTAAGGTATCTAATTTCCGTACAGATACTGTTAAACCAGCCTAAACCCAAATAGCAGGCATCTTTCAGTGCAATTATAAAACCTTAATGGTAGTTTCAAACAGTTCATAATTATGACGTTTCCATGGTCTGTTTCCTCCCCGCACCCCCCCGCTTTGTCTATGCACCGCTAACTTACAACTACACTATCTTAATTTCCTCCTTGTTACAGAGTATGGCCAGCTCCCCTATACAGCATCCTTAGGAGCTGATATTACATAGGTAGACTGCCTTGTCCACTCACAGGTTGCTATAGGTGATTCCAAAGCCACCTAATGTTTTCCATCTATTGGAGCTCTCCTCCTGTTCCTTTATCACCAACAAACAGGGCTCCAGCTCTAAACATCTCCCTCTCTCTCTCTACCCCCCTCTCTCTCTCTCCCCCCCCCTCTATAGGAAAACGTAATCTACAGCCATCCCCCCCTTTCGCAGGCGGGATGTGGGCGGTGCGCGGATAAGTGAAAATCACCTATGTGCCGGCGTCTATTGCCTGGGAGAAGTCAATCTCCTCCGGTGCTGTTCTAAAAAAGCCTAACGCTACAGTCCTGTCAAAGGCTGGTCACACGCCGGCGTGTCTGTGAGCGGGCATTTGTCCTAGCTGATGTCCCGCTGAGACGACACCCGGGGCAAACGCCCTTATTCCCGTTCTCTCTATACTCCTCTGCTGCAATGCTGGTGCATGCCGAGTGATGTGGCGTGTGATCAGAAAGGTTTCCTCCGTCTTCTCACGTGTGTCCAAACGAGAGACGATTCAACATGAAGGGAACTATTATTGACCGATCCCCCCTCCGTTCCAATGATTACCTTTTTGAATATGAGTGCTTGAGTACACATTGATAGCGCCATAACATAATGACGGAATATTGAAGCGGCGGTCTGCTTAAAGTGTCCCTTCTCCCTGCAGAGAGGAGTGCCTCCTTTGATCATCAAATTGCCCTACTGAAAATCCTCTGTGTTCTTAAATTATCTGGCCTGCTGAAGGGGAAACTACATTTTCTTTGGAGTCCAAAGTTTCTTAAGGAGAAGAAAATCTGAGAGGTGTGTAAATTACACAGAGGTGAGGGAGGACACACACAAAAAGGGGTCTGTGCTCATCCCTGACAGACAAAGAAACAGCATTGGTAACGGCCAACATTAGCATGTAGTCTAAATAAGAAAAACAACCCTTCATTCTTTGCCTTTTCGCTGCGCAGACTTCACAACAGCAAGAGGAGTTTGTTATTGTGTTAGTGCCAAGCGACTGGTGTATTCACTTCCAAACTCGAACAAACCCAACATATTTAGGCTGTGCTACGCCTGTGCAGCAACAAAATTGCGACGTCAACTCAATTTTGCTGAAAATGTCACTGTACTGCAGAAATGCCCAGAAGCCAATACACATTGTGTAGGAGTTAAATGTTGCAGGACAAATATAGCAAATTCAACTACAGTACTCCCCCTAGCACACACATGAACTAATAAATATACCCTTAGACCTTGACATTAAGCTGATTTCTCTACATTGATGTAAACTGCCCAGTAACTACTGACAATGGAAACCTGTTTAATTTGTCCAGCTTGATCACTGTTTGTTTTGATTACAGATAAGTATGCATTTTCATATTCATGCATATTCATATTCACTCTCGCTCTCGAGACGCATTTGAATTCATTAGGAACATCTTTCTGATACCGAGATGAAATAATAAATAGGCACAAATACTGTATATATTTTTTCAGTTTCTGAGCATTTCAAGTGGGTTTCGAGGACTTACCTAGAAAATACCAACACCAACATCAAAAACGTCCGCTTATTAGAATGGCATGACATTTTCACAGAAGTTAAAACTTGTATGCTAATGCTAGACACGGTACAGCTAACATCAATAACACAGCCTTAGCTGTGACCAGAATTGGAGAAACATCCTGCAGATGCAGATAGAGACACCAATAAACACGGTTTCACATTTCGACTATAATGTCTGTCAAAACACCCAATTCTCTGCGACGTGTTCAGTTTTCCCTGCTCCTGAGATATAAAGACCTTCTCTGCTGCGTGATTCTGCGTACCAACTGTTCTTCATAGTCGGGGGGGGGAGTTTGTGGGTAGAGGCGAAATAATCTCCGGCCACTTTGTTTACAAGATATAAAGCGGTGCTTGGTGTTATCTACTGCCGGTTAGGAGAGAGAGAGCCTCGACAGTTCAAAGTTGAACAGGCAGCCTCGTTCTCACACTACGGCGCTTGAAGGAAAATCATTGCTGGGGGAAACTGAGCTCGTCCAGTTCAGAATTCAAATTAATGTGGATTGGACCCTGTGGTGCAAATGCCTGTCAACCAACAGCAGATAAATTGACAGTAGAGCTGAGAAATGTACAAAGCCGCGGAGAGGGGGCAAAGCAGACAAAGATGAAAGAAATGAGAGTTGGAACAGCTATTTGGCATTATTAACTTGAGCAGGGATGTGACTAAGTAAAAGCGGTGGTGTATAATCTTTTGCAACAAAGGGAGTAT
Source organism: Speoplatyrhinus poulsoni (assembly GCA_025447795.1). Taxonomy (NCBI): domain Eukaryota; kingdom Metazoa; phylum Chordata; class Actinopteri; order Percopsiformes; family Amblyopsidae; genus Speoplatyrhinus; species Speoplatyrhinus poulsoni. Next base: position 5,937 of record JAOEGT010012949.1, read on the forward strand.
AGTTTAGCAAAAATGGGTCCCCATACACTCAAAATGTATACACTGCTAAACATACTGTAGATTTCAACACTGAGACCACGTGGTCACTGAAGGCTAAATAATTCTGCTCACGTGTCAGACAACACTACATACCGTAATAACATGTCCAAAATAATTGCTTCTTACAAATGCTGCACAAAGCGGGAACGCACGTGTCTTTGCTAGTTTCACACAGACACAGTTGTCATTTTCCGCATTGCTATCTTGAAGCAGCGGAAAGTGACTGCCCCATGGACAGCAAAAACCTGGTCTATTGTATGTTACGCCCAAACACACCCTCATGAATAATGACAAGAGAAGAGAGTAAAGTATACATATACTTTTGAACCATGCACAGACCGTTTTATATGCCGTTAAACTAGCAAAAGTGGATTTGGACACTCACTAAATGCAGTTTGCACCATGCGCTTAGATTGTTAAAAAAGGGCCCATAGGTTGTACTGTCCAGCTGAGATTTGAAATCTACTTTTTCATTATTATGGAGACGTATGTGAAAATGGCTTCAAGCTGCTGAGGTGTGGCCATTCCTACTTGCTGAGCATGCAGTGCCATGAATGACAGAAGAAGGTTTGCTTTACTTTACTGTCGGATGGCTAAATGAATGTTGTTCGAAAACCTGATGTAAGCACTGTTTTTATTATCCAACAAACAGAGATAGAGTATATGGTCTGTCCTATTGCATGATTCAGACTTATTGTGAGATTAGCTGGAGTGAATTTATAGTCTGCTAGAACATTTGTTTACGACAGCTAGCTTGTTAGCAGTAGGACTACTCTTTCTTAATGGGTTCTCTTGTTTAATGTATGCCCGCCCACCCTGAAAGAAATCTCTTATTTGGTAATGTTTGACCAATAAAATCCTATGCACCTGTATGTCAACACCAAAAACACATTTAGACTACCTGCCAAGCTGGAAGATTTCACTGATATTGCAGAGAAATGCGTTTAGTTTATTTGAAATAGCTTCTTGTTGGTACTGAGGATAGTCACACGAGCCTAACCAAATACAGACCAGATATATTGTACAGTATATTAATTTTTTGCATTTAAAATGTATTTGATGTTAAAATATTGCGGCAGAAAGATATGTAGGTCTTCACATAAAATAACATGGAAATGGAAATAATCCATGGAAACAAACAAAAATATCACGTTTGTTCATTGGGGAGCCCCGATACCTATAAGCAACACAATATATGAAGCAGTGTTTTTCAGTGAATGAAGGCAACTTACCACAGCCTCGTCCTCAGACAGAAGCCGATCCTCATCCTGAATGAACGCCATGCCGGCCTGGACTTCATCCACTGTTATGCTGTGGCATTCAGGAGACGCAGATGGCAATGACAATAAAGGGTGTTAGCATATCGCGACTACAACAACATGCTAAAACACAGGAAGATGTCCGAGAAAAGGCAGCAGGGGACAGTAAAGAAGAATGAATGAAGAATGTACTATAGGCTTTAGAAAGAATGTAATGAAAGGCAAAGTGTGGTTAAGAAGTGAGCAACAGGCTCTTACAAGCGCGAATACAAATCCATGATCAAGGAACACCTCGATCAATCAATCCTGGATTCACTCTTGGAAATGTCATTGCTGCTGCTGCTATTGCTGTTGTACTTCAAGGGTACTACATGTGTTCAAAATGACCTCAATTCCAGCAAGGTGTGGGGTGAGCCTTCTCATGCTCTCTCAACAGTCCAAAAACATGAATCTTGTCTTTGCTGCTATTCAATAATTTATACAAAGGCTAGTTTTTTTTCCCCTTTTTGCTTTTACTTAGTAATTTAGTAATTACTGTACAGTGCAAGAAAGCCTGGAGGACACATTTTTGCCATAACAGCTGCTATGAGTGATTTCCCTCTCTTTATTTTGTATTGACAAATGAAAGACACTGACAAAGGGTAGTATTCAGCAGAAAACATGTTTGAGGTGTATAGTATTCTAAGAGGGAGTGAAAACCCACTGAATTGTATCAACATAGGTAAAATGACAATGTTTTGGCATGGAGCAGGCCAGTTAATGCAAAGCTAACTGTATACTGAGTAAAGTCTGATCTGTGAACCTATAGCTTTAGACCCTTTATCGATTCATCTTATTCCACGCTTCAGGTGTCTTTTGTCTTAACTTTTTAAGAGTTGGGATAACGAGGGTGCAAAAGGTGGCCGGCACATTCGCCGGCCCAGAATCAATGTGCGGAATGTTCTACCGGGAGAAAGTGTATCGCAGTTGCTCCAGCAATCTGGTGTTAAGAAACTGGCCCTGATCCCAATTACACAGAGGGACTACAGAAGGCTGCGCTCAATAACACAAGGAGCGCGCGTGTGTCTATTTGTGTGTGTGTGTGTGTGTGTGTGTGTGTGTGTGTGTGCGTGCCTGCATTTGGAGAGGAGGGATATACAGAAAATGCAGGAGTGTGCACGCACATTTTAGATGCTGCTCTTTAGCAGGTAAAGAAACACACACACACACATGTACATCCATTTCTATACATATACACGCCATGGCAGCACTAACGCAGGTGCGATTCATTATACACCTGGGCTGCTCTTGAACTGAGCACATGCACACACACACCCGCGCTGACAGAGTGAGGGATGAAAAGCACAACCTGTTAGTGGGCCTATGGGAGGCTCCGTTGTGGTTGATTTCCTGAAGCAGTTGGTTAACACTATTTATAGGCTGGCATACTGGTACCAGATAATCCTGCACCAGGCTGCTGAGAGCTCTCCAGTTGGCACAGGGAAGAGAGACTCCTGTGTATAGCGTTCAGGAAGTTTAGGAAACAATAATGCTGAGAAGTAAGAACCCCAAATAACCTAATGAACAACATGTAGGTCAGTCTCTCTCTCTCTCTCTCTCTCATCCTCTCTCCCTCTCTCTCTCAACATAAAGCCATCGGGGTAGGGATTAGGAATTAGTTTAGCCTGTGCTTGAGACATGGGGCCAATGTTCTCAGAGTGCGTTGCCTTGCAGATGGCTCAAACAAATGCTCTTCTTCTTTGGAGGTAATCTTTGCAGGAAAATCGCTAATAGCAAGGCAATAAGCAAGCCTGCTTTTGTCTTCAAACACACATTTCTGTGGGGATTTCAAAGTTCATGAGAAAATTATAAGACATTATTAATGATTATAGGCTAAAAGGACAAAAAAAAATGATATTATCTTGAGAGCAATGCACTGTGAATTTTCATTACAGATAATTAGCTATTCCTATCTGAAGGATTATGAATAGAGTGGTGTTTCGCTCAGTGTTGCAAAAACAAAGCCTTTTGTTTTTTTGTTTCTTTTACAAGATAGTCTGCGGTTAGTCCGATTTCTACGTCAGAGACTCACCTGAATAGTGAGAGCTGGAGGTATAGCAACAACTTTGGACTTCGTGTGTATCCTACAACTGACTTAACCGAGCGTGACACTCGTTTGTGCAGCATTTTATAGAGAGGAAGGGGGGAGCAATGACGTTGCATGCAAATGCACGGGCTCCCGCCCCATTCAGACGAACATCAATACGTGTCCTGCCTCGAGCTAGCCAGCACCCCCCCCCCCCAGATCCCAATGACTGATTGACTAGAACAGCAGCAGGAGGAAAACAAGCGGCATTTGCAGATATTTTAGCTTAGTAATGTGTTTGTTTAAGCGCGGGCCGCGGACAGATAGCGCTCTGGGATGGAGCCGATGGATGGGGGCTGAGACGAGGAGGGAAGGGTAAGGAATTGAGCCGGCGGCAGCCTGAATAATGGTGCATCGCGGCTCGGGAGTGCATTAGTGGGCGCACAGCGCGCGCCCCAGAAAAGCGCCGCGCAAGCACTTCCCCGCTAGACGCAGGCCATATGTTTTATAGCGTTTTAGGTTTTTACTACGCCCGCTTCGCTTCCTCTCCTGCAGAATGTGCCTTGTTAGCTCGAGCAGTATTGGTTCCCCTTGGTTGGGGGTGGAGGCAGGTAGGAGACAGAGGGGTTACGGATGGGGGACGCTTGAGAGGGGGGGGGGCGGTGGGGGGTGTATTTGTGTTAGAACTGGAAGGGAGCGGGCTCGTCAAATGTCACGAGCTCAGCTTTTTTTTGCAAGCCGTGTGGAAATGTGCATATCTTGGTTGAGAAGCGAAGAGGCTTCCAATGGCCACGAATGAAGCCTGCAGAGGTTAAGCACTGCTCACTGCTCAGATTGCCTGCTCTGACGCCAGGGATGTGGGGGGAAGGGGGGGGGGGGGCTGAGAACAGGCAATCCAAAGTTGCGAGCTGCGTTGCACTGAAGACGGATCACGCCACAAGGCTGGTGATGATGGGGCGGAGCCCAAGAATCCAGAATCCAGTAGATGTGCATCTTTAATCGCGCTGGGGAAAAAAAATATAAAAGGTGTACGGTGAAAGAGGAATGAGCGGCGACACGTCGAGCGATTGAGTTCCGCAAGGGGGGCTTGGGTATTCATGGAGCGTAGGGCAGTGGTCTGAATGTTGGACAACCCAACCGGAAAGTCGTGGGTTCGAGCCCCAGAGTTGACCTACCTGTAGGCATCCTTGATGAAAATGCATAACCCCAACCTGCTCCTTGTAATACACGTAATTGTACTCATTGTAAGTCGCTAAATCACCTAATTTTACGGACGCGTGTGTGCAGGTACAGAAATACTTCTTTACCTGCCGTCGTTAGTGCTGTCCAATATGCTGAAAATGGCGGCGTCCGTTCTGCTGTGTCTGTCACCTGTGTACAGCCAGAGGAAATAGGATCACTGTAATAAACATCAGTGTGTTATATAGTCAATTGTCATGCAATAATCAGCCACACACAGCAAATGTTCTCTTTTACCACCACCAGTCACTGCTAGCAACACAAATATGAAAGTAACCTGAAAATCATGGAAAGATGGCGGGGGGGGGAGTTTAGG
>JAOEGT010012960.1:0-10853 GCA_025447795.1 Speoplatyrhinus poulsoni
AGCGGCCCGATTGCCTTTCATGGGAGAGCTGAGATCCTGTCTCCATAGGCGTGTGTGTGTGTGTGTGTGTGGGGGGGGGGGGGGGGATAAGTGATAGAGGGGGGCTGAAATACGGTGACAGGAGGTGGGAGAGGCAACGAGAGACACATGGAAGAGTGGTAGGGAAGATTGAGGGACAGCACCATACAGAAAGTACATGGAACATGAGGGAAAGGAACTGGAAGGCAGGAATTTGACAGAAAGGGAAAGAGCGAGTCAGAGAGAGAGAGCGAGTCAGAGAGAGAGAGAAGCTGCCTGCAGGAGACAGAGGGATGAAGTGTGCTCCCACAGTGTTTACACTTTAACCATTTGGCAACAGCCTCTTCCCCTTTTAAAGCCCTTTTTTGTCCTAAACACCTGAGAAAACCATTGTGTGTGTGTGTGTGTGTGTGTGTGCGAGCGTGCGTGCGTGTGTATGTGCGTGCGTGCGTGCGTGCGTGTGCGTGTGTGTGTGTGCGTGTGTGTGCGAGCGTGTGTATGTGCGTGCGTGTGTGTGTGAGTGCACGTGTGTGTGCGTGGTGCAGGAGGCTATGTGCTCCTTGAGACCCTGTTCCAGGCCAGTCAGATGCTATGCTCATTTAAACCACAGAGGATCATTCTTCTCTCTCCCTCACCCTGCCTCTAATCAGCGTGCTATCCAGCAAATAAACATTTGTATTAGGAAGTCTAGCAGATCCTGCACGTTCTGTGGGAGCACACACACACACACACACACTGTTGTAGAGATGCTCTTCGTCGCTGGCTGACCCCAGCGTCCAGCTCCCTATTAGCCCAGCCTCTCATGCAGATCTGAACGTGTTACATCACATCAAAGGGGGCAGTCAACACTAATAGAAATATTCATATGGGAAAGATCTATCACCCTCTCTCTTTCCCAGCAAGCATATTAGAAAGATAATCCACCAAGGAATTAAGGGGGATTAATTGCTCCTGTGATTCGGTACATTTGAATACGTAGCGATGGTGGTTCTGCAGCACATACTGCTTTACGTGTTTTAAGTGAATTCTGGAACACCTAGTTGTGTTGCTCTGCTTTCTATTGGTATAACTCACCACATTCCAGCCTTGATATTCCATGGCACTTTAGAGACAGGCAGTGAGTTGTCAGTAGCATGTGTGAGATGCTTCTATTCTTCTCAGCAGGGGGTATTTCTTTGGACATGCTGTCCATTTGGCACACTGTGGAGGAGAGGTTCACGGACATAATTACCAAAATATAAGAATACTAAAAGACTGAGCAAGGTTGATATGGGAGCAAAAGTGGAACAGTCACTAACTAAATTAACCATCCTGGAACATTTTTCTATTTCCTTCCAATGGACTCAGGGTGAATAATAGGATCTGCACCATTTAATTTGATTTAATCCCAACTGAGTTCAATATTATAATGAAAAAGTGGAAAATCTAAATCTGTAGAATGTAAAATGGCGTGTGTAACGTCTACTGTGTCCATTAACCTTGATACTACTGCCCTACTGAACACCTGAAATGAAATGAGTGGTATGATATGAGTGGTATGAGTGGTATGATATGAGTGGTATGAAAAGAGAGGTATACATGCAAATAGCCAGACAGCCACTTGGCAGCTAAAATACTTCCCTGGCTCTGAGTCACTCCTCGTTATAACAATAGTGATTACATGCTACAACTGGAAACACTGAGAATGCTAGCACATGATATTAGTATTACATTTAGTGTGCTTTTATAATTAAATAGAACCTCTATTTCTCAGTTCTTTTTTAGAAGAGAGAAAAATTGACTACATGGATACATATATGAACAAATGCACTTCCATTTTGGGCTAATTTCATTTTAATATCTGAAATCCAATTTGTTGGAATAAAAGAGGGAGACAAGGAGAAAGAGTAATCAGTGGCAAACAGCTGAGCTTCACATTTTTATTTATGTGTTATGGTGATGAAATGGAAGTGAGGGAGATACAGAGAGAGAGCGCGTGTGAGAGAGAGAGCGAGTGAGAGAGAGAGAGAGAGAGAGAAAGAGAAGAGCATGAAGGAATTGCTTCTTAGAGCGAGCACAACATTCTTTGTGGTACACAGCGTAAACCTTCCTCTCGTCTGGGGCTGTTTTTCAACCTTTGTGCGGGCTCTAAAATGCCAGAAAACCAAACATCTTCTATTTGTTTCAAGAAAAAAGGCTATTCAACACAATCCATCAGTGTTGGCAAAGTATTGTACACTATCACAAACCTTTAGAGTCCAGTCCCTCCTCAGCTAAAGCGCAGGCAATTTTGCACCCTGCACTTTGTTCTTTTTTATTTTTTAATTAAGAATGAAGTGCTGCTTAAGGGCTGATGCATAAGGGACAAAGCACTTAGCATGTCTGGCCGCGTCTACAATTTTATATTCTGGTGCCTAAAATTATTCAATGTATTCTTCCCTCCTGGGCATACTCTTTCCTGTGTAAAATAGGAACAATGTTGATTATAGCTATAGTTGCCATGTTATGTAGACATAGCCAAATATGAATGAAAAAACTGTAAAAGATGAATTAACATAAAATAGAGTTACACACATGCATGAATAAAAGATATACTACAGCTCAAAGGTAGGGAATATGACAAAGTGACCTATAAAGTACAATACACTCAGATGCTATCTAAATGCATGCCTGCACTCTGGCATCCACACATAAAGCTCATATTGATCACCATATTTAATTCACTTGAATGTTGAGCGTAGAACTCCCTCCCTCCGCTCTCTCATTTTCCACCAATGGGGCATCTTCCACCTATGGTGATGCCACAGGGGATTAAGCCATTGAGGCTGAAGTATGATTCATACAGAGATGTAGTGGTACACAGAGTGGTACTCCTGTTTATGAACAGGGGAGGTCTCTTAGAGAATTGTCTGAACCTTAAAGCTAAATCTTTTTCAGTGGTGTTGTCAGTTGTCTTAATTGAAGGAACCTGGTAGGGTTGAATATATTTTTTAATCTGTCAAATGTGTAAATTAGCCAAACTTTGTCTGTGAAAGAAATCAAAAAACAGATTTTGATCCAGCTTTTAGCTCTGGACTGTAACCAATTGTCTCCAACAAACCGTCCCACTCAGATAGTAATAAAATAATATGATGGCTTGTTTAATAAACAACACCAAATGCTTGGCTCAAAGGCAGAAAATAATCGTGATCAAAATGATATCCAATTATGGCATAGCAGACACTTTCTTACCCAAAGTGACTTGACAGTGAGTATTATTAGGGAGCCGTTAGGGTTAACTATCTTGCTCTAGGTCACTGGCAGGCAGGCCAGACATGTCAGGAATTGATCTCATGACCTTTTGGCTGGGGATCAACCACCCTAAACACCTAGCCTATCCTGTAAGTAATTTCAGTTGATTATCAGATGTAATTGTGCACATGTATTGTGGCAAGGCTGTTTTTATTTACAAGGCTGTTTGCACAGCAGGTAAACCACAACCTGCACTGAAGCCTGATTGTTCACAGCACATGTTCAACCACAAAAACCTGTAAATCCTACACAAGGTTCCTCCATTGTTCTCATGTTATTAGTCCTTGTTCTAATGTAAATCATGTTATCAGAGACTATACAGTAAAACTGCCATCAAGGAAGGTGCTGTCATGGGAAATAACATATCACCGTTGTTCAAATGGGCCCACTGTCTTCATTTAATTGCTCTTTTAATTAACTTGTGTCTAGCCTTCGTCTCGTCAGAGGATGCCCGGGCACGCCATTTAGCGCGACGTAATGAGGTTAACCTCTCGTTGACCAAGCAAATGCAGATTGAACATTATGGCCAGATGAAATGAGCTGTGCTTTATTTGTTCGTGTGTACAGACGGGTGGCCGGCAGTCGAGCCACAGCTCTCTCAGCAGTAACATAGCTGAAATGGTATGGGGATACAGGGGAGTGTGTTTGGCATTGAGCTGAGAGCGTGGCCGGCCAGCTGTACTGGAATGGAGGATCAGAGGCCAAGACTGGAAAATAGTACGAAACATACCCCCCCTCTGTCTCTCTTTGTCTCTCTCGCTCTCTCTCCCCTATCCCAGGAGAGGCCGTTGCTGACAGTTGAAGAAAACAGGCCACCATTCCGTCAGTTGCACTCACATGTGTGTGCTAAGCTCTATATAAGCCCAGAGCACGTATTCCACAACCCCTAATGTTCTGTGTCTATCTCATAAAAACAAATGTGCACACCACGTCACACCGTATGCCCGCGTTCAATTAGCATTGACCCCAAAGACAAACACAAACCCTTTGGCTTTTCACACACATAGGAAGACATACACTCTCCCATGAAAGCGCTGTGTAAATGTGCGCTGCAGCATATGGAACGAATGAGGCGATAAAGAAAAACACATGGCACAGTTAGAGGTTTGTTGTTTTTCTTCCCTCTCTCTCCGTCATTTCTTCTGGTCCAAACGTGTTGCTCAATATGTATGGCTGTGTCTTATATTACTCAGTCAGCCATGCCTCCTTTTGGGGAAAGAAGTCTACTGTAAAGGGTTTACTATATCTCAAATCCTTCTTGGGAGTAACTGCTCCCATACAAGTCACACAACACATGTGGGACTATACAGAACCTTTTTAGCTAGCAGTTTTTCTAAAACATATGAGAATAGAATACACTCATGTTTAAAATGGTACTGTCTCAGTGTCACCATTACCCATTTGCTGTGGCTGTCTTGTTTTAGTGCGCGTCTGATATTAATTTCTTACCCACAATCCTTGCAACTTGCCCTCATTTTGTTTGGCATGTCATCGACCAGTTTCCAAAGTGGCCTACATTCCTCTTTCTTAGCCACTTTATTTTCCCCCCATAGAAGCACAATGGATGGTACTGTATTTAAACCATAGACCACGACTCATGGTAAGTGGAATTATTGTAGTTCTTGTTTTCGTTCTTAATCGTAAGGAAACCTCTATCGGAATTGTGCAAGCCAATCACAGAGGCTATTTAGCGTGATCTTTGCTCCGATTTTTGGCCCTTCCCCAGCCTGGTCTGGTACTGCAGGCAGGCGCCTCTTTCCTAGACGGAGTGAGAGACCTTGGTCCAACCTCCTGCTCCTCCTTTTTAATCAGGCTTTGGGGAGTGAAATATTGGCCCGGCGGCCTGGCTGTACCGGAGCTCCATTCATCTGGTTTCAATCTCCTCTCTCCGCCCTCAGATGTGGGCATGTGGGCATTTCTTATCTAGACGTCGGGGTGGGAGGGACGGCTGCCGAGCAACTCAAAGGGCCGGCCATATTTATTAGCAGTAGTTTGTCTGTCTGTGTGTGGTTTGTGTGTGTGTGTGTGTGAAAGGTCACAAAAGTATATTTTGCACATGTCATATGTCGTTCAGGCTCAACATTTCTAGTCATCTTTTTAGGTAACATTTCTACATAACCAAACAATGAGTGGGACCTCAAGACTTTACCATTTGGCAAAGAGCCAAATTTATAAAAGTATTTTTATATTACGTGCCTGTTTGTGGCTGCAAAATGTGACAACAACGAGTGTGTGGGTGCGTGTATGTGCGTGTGTGTGTGTTTGTGTGTGTGTGTGTGTGTGTGTGTGTGTGTGTGTGTGTGTGTGTGATTCAGGGGAACAAGGTTAGCATGCAGGACCTGGGCAAGCAAGTCATTAGGACAACGGTAACCTGGTCCATTAGCTCTCCTAGATGAGCCTAAGTGGAAACTGTTCCTGGGAGTCCTGGAGCTCCTGTTGACCTGCTGTGGCCGGCGCAGCTGACACTTAGTCTTTGACAGTCCCTGTCAGTCGCTCCGCTAGCTCACACTCCTCACCATGGAGACACCAAGCAGACATGGCATCTGCTAAGCTCTGGGAGCAGGTCATCAACACACTCATCCCAGTCACCAGGACAGATTGACTCACATCTTTTAGCAGCAGTTGTAAGCAGAGCCCATCTCACATTTACGTTTATATTTACAGCATTTGGCCGACGCTTTTATCCAAAGAGACCTACATGTAGCACATTTGTCAATAGTTGGACAGGTCATATTAGCAATTGTAAGCAAACAATATTATATTAGGTAACGTACAGCATCTTGCCGTCATGCCTACTACCATGTCAATATATCATTAAATCTAATTGCTAATGGCCTAATAATAGTGCCTATTAAGTGTGCCTAATACTAAAGTGCTTAATTCATAACAGTCAGATCAGAGTGCTAGGAGGTGGAACCAAGGTGGATTGTGAGTCTCTTGCGGAAGATGGGCAGTGTTTCAGCAGTCTTGACTGTTGCCAGAAACTGGACCTGGAACCGGACCACTGCTTGTATGCAGTCCTCTGTACGCCCTTGTAGTAAAGATCTGTTTTCTCAGGTGTTTCCAGCATTGTGATCTTCCTCTCTCTCAGTGGATCTGGCAAAATGATACTCAGATGCATACTGTATATGTCTGGTGGCAGCAGGTCCCCAGCTAAGACTCAGGACGGATGGGGAGGTGGGGGGGGTTGTGTCCTGTCTGTTTTCAATTAGCTTTGAAACGACAAGTGGGAGTTGCTCCGTTCAGATGCTATTCTGCTGCTCTTGCATGTGATTCAGTGTGTTTGCTGAGAAACCTTGCTTTAGACTAGGCATGCAGTGCAAGGACAGTGGCCTAAATAATGGAAGATGAGGAGCGGCTTGGGGGGTGGATAGTCAGGGGACGCATGATGCAGCCCAAACGTCTGCATGTTCAGATTGGGGCCACCTCATGGTGTCTCTAAAACGAAGCTCTAGTGCTGCTCCAAATATAGCTAGCTTTGCCTAATTTAGCAGTTAAGTCCATTGTGGCTTTTATTGTCTTTCCACTAATTGCCTTCTGTGACAAACCACTGGGGCATTTACATGCATTTAATATACGCCAAGGTTGTAGTGTGTTACAGTGCGTATCAAAGCTTTCATCAGTCACACGTTTTGCAGAGCATTCATCAATAGCTGGGTGACTACAATACATTTGATTTCATTTTACAGCTATATTCAGCTCTTATTTTCAACGTAATGGACATTCAAAAAATTGCAGATTCCAGCAAAATGGACTTGGCAGAGCCTATGCTTATTAAGTATTGATCTGCAATGTGAGATCAATCAAGAAGAGTTTTGTTCGCACACTCACCAGCCACAAAGTGAGATTACGATGCTTAAATAGCAGAGGTGAACGAGATATGCATTATGTGCCTTGAGGAGAGCTGAGAACAGATCAGTTGTAAAATGTGCTAGGGAAAAGGGCTTAAACAGTTGTTTATGCGTGCATTGTGGGTATTTCGATTGCGTATGCCACAGCCCATCTGCTCAAACTGCAACAGAGCCTATTGATATGATATCATGCCATACCATTACCCAGCAGGAGAGCTTTACGTTGATCATCCTGTCTGTGTTTTAATGAATACAGACGGTCTTCGTTGTGACTCTACCATCTGTCAGGCTGGCAGGGTCAAACAAAGCTTGAACTCAACAGCGAACAACCTTCCACTGTGCTCTGCTCGTTGTGGTCTCTTATGCTACAGTAGAGGTCTCTGTGATGAATGCTGTGAATGCTTTCCGGATGCTCAAACATCTGCCAGAGTAAATACATTAATGCCACTCAAAGCGAGAAACAGGCTCAGCACTGGAACAACAGCTTGTTGAATACACTTTCACGTTTCAGTGCGGGACTGAATGGAAAGTTTGTTCATGAGGGAAAACAAATTTTATTTTGTCAAAGCAAATGTAATTTCTCTAACTGGGTTTACACTTGTTTTGTTTTGATATCCCAAAATGCTGACTTACCAACTTTCAGAACTTGCTATTGTTTTCTGGTCTGATACACATTCTAGAAAAAAGTTTATTGGCAGCAGCAAACTGTGTTATTCTAAATATATCTATGGATGTCTTGATATGAAAAAATATCTCTATAGGTGAGAGCAAAACAGGCCTGTGTGTGTGCTTAAGGCTTCATGCACATGTGCACGTGCATGCGTGCGCGCACACACACACACATTATGATACAGTAGCATAATAAGCTCTTATTCAGGACATTAGCTCCTTCCTCTTTGCTCACAGCATGACAATATTCGTATTCTTTATGAAGCAGGTCCGGACACACTCATGCAAACATTGGTTGTTTAGGCCTTGCCAGATGTTGGTCGAATCTATTAGAGCAGCTAAACAGAGAGGTCACTGTTCAAGCCCCATTTAACTGAAGCATGTTATCTTGTGCATAACAGACTGTTTGACATTTGGACCCTGTTCAGGCCGAACACATTTAAAGGGGGAATTTCCTTGTGTGGTGTTTTCGATTTTGAATGTAAGCCTTTAAATATTTGTTTTACATACAGGCTTCTGGCAATTGACCTGCAGTTTGGGATGAAGAGGCCAATATGTATTTCTGAAATTACATTTTTAAACAGAGACCATACATTTTAAAAATATGAATTAGGTTTGAATTCATTTTTTTTAAGGTCACAAGTCCAGCCACTGATACTGTAGTGGCTTTGTGTTGAGTCCTTCTTTGTCCTCTGTCATTCTTTCCACTTGTGGTTTTCTTACACTGGCACATAATAGTAGAAAGGATAAAGACAGTTAGTCCATTTAGTCCTCTTCTCTTCTCCTCTTTCCAATCATGTATCTTTGATCAATTATATTATTTGGTTAAGTCAAACAGAGGATGGTGAAGATTACAACATTTCCAGGTGATGAAAATTGGCACACAATTTGTGTGGTATGGGAACCCTAGGTTCTAAGCTAGAACTAGAGGTCCAAGCTAAAGCTGTTCCTGCACACCGTTGAGTCAGGCTGAAGATGCCTGTACTATGAGTTGAGATGACGTGTATCACTGTAAGCAGGTTTCACAGACTCTGCCCCTCTGGGCAATGCTTAAATTAGCTTTTTCGCATCTCCTCCCATTTCTTCTTTTGTATAGGTAACATGCAGAACACTTCAGGGGAATTAAAAGTGCTTGTCATGAAACTAATTTGGGACCGATTTTGGGTGTCTGTCAACATGACAGCAATGACGAGGTTTGAAAAGGATGCAAATTAAGAAAATAAGAGCGGCTCGAGGTGAACACACAGTCATGTGTTAAAGGGGCCCTACTTCCAGACCTTTGATGTGTTTCATCTCCCTGTTTCCTGTATGACCTCTCATTTTTTTGCCCCATTTTCCCTTCCCCTCCAGGTCTCAGGGATTATCATGGAAACGATTACATTCCTTCTGCTCCTCCTGGCACCCACCCACAGCCATGGAAGCCACAGCTCTTAGGATTCTATCATAACAAGAGAGCATGGACACAGTTGCCCTCGTCCTCCTCTTAAGCGTCAATGGGCTCACTCTACCATTGGCCCTGATACCTAATCGTGTTGTACAAATAGAGAAAGGAGCTGGAGGGGAGGAAGTTGTCAGCAGAAGAGGGTGTTGGTTGCTGGGTGTGTGAGGCAAGGAGGATTATGGGATTTTATCCCTTCAAAGAGCCACCCGCCAGTCTGGGAAAACATAGCCTCTTTGATTTTTTTTTTTTGCACTAGAAATATACCGTATTCACGAGTTAGACCTTGAAACTACAAGGAGTGCAGTGTGGGGTGCCATATGTGCACTGTGTTTTAATAGGCCTTGATAACTCCGAACATTTAAATAGATTTACCCCTTAAGAAGATGTCATTAGAAAGAGAAGTGTATGAATAATGGAGTCTCTTTGAGAGTGGGGTTGTTTTTCCAGGCTGTCAGTTTGCAGTAGCGTCTGGAGGCGGGCTTTGTCTGTGGAGACATTTGACATGCAAGACATTTTACTGCAAGTGTTTTAGCCCTTCAGTTTCTGTCACCAAAGCCACAAACGTATTGGGGAAGAAGAACGTGCATACATACACCGCCCTCTGCCTGACTCTGAGCTATCTCTGTTTGGCTATGTGGTGAAAGCACGTGGTGACTTTAGCAGGTCACAAGTAGCTACTGTGTTGCGGGTTGGGGCAGATTTACACTACACTAGCATCTTTAAAGCTGCATGCTGCATTGTCAGTTTTTCACTGTTCACCGTCCTTTCGCTCCATGATATGAGTTTCACAAGAACCAGCCGTACGACTAGAGCTGTTCTTAAGTGTAGCCCGGGGAGGATTTAGAAGAACATTCGACCAACTTTCTACGGTACAAATAGAATTGTTTATCCCATCTGTCACAGTGAATACTTCCCTGTCACCCCTGCCCATTTCAGTCCAACGTCAATGCATGTATGTTGGATTATGCTTTGTTTCAGTGCATTACTGTGTCACTAGATAGCTGCACTCTATCACATTATACAATTCCGTAATTCCACTATTTGCTGGTGTTTAATTGTGTTTCTGTTTACTGACCTAGACTTCAATCTTCAAATATTTAAACTCACAAAGGAAACGGTCTCTTTTAACTGTGCACAAGCGAGCAAACCCTTCAGCGCGTCTCCTTGGCCCGTGTCTTCGTCTTGCGCCGATTTCTCCTGCCATTGCCTTCCCTGTGCAAGCAAACGCGCTAACTGAGCGCGTCTGCTTGTAAGAGGCAGATAATGTTCACCGCAAAACCAGCTTGTGCTCTCCCCCCACAGTGTTCAGACAATGGAATAGCTATGTAATCACTCTCCAGACGCATCCACTCCCATGTTTTTGCACAGAACTGCCACTCTTCTCTTGACACTGCTATATGAATGCATATTGTGTAATATATGCATGAACGCATAGGAAAGCACACTATGCCGTTATGTTTATGTGTTCCTGTGACAGGCTGATGCCATTATAGCCATGTACGTATAACATTACGGGTTTTTAGGCACAAATTGCGATGAATGTGCTAGTATATATATATATATATATATATATATATATATATATATATATATATATATATATA
>JAOEGT010012971.1:0-10853 GCA_025447795.1 Speoplatyrhinus poulsoni
CACACACACACAAAAACTTTACATAAAATAAGCCTTAATAAACAGTGTCCTTGTTCGAGAAGCTTGCCTCCACTACACAGCATTGTGTTATTTTTAGTGAACTGGGCTTGCAGGTGAAGGCATTCCTCTAAGGGACCGTTAGTAAACGGACTATAACAGTGTGCTGGAGGTTCCCAGGTAGCAGGTAAGTACAGGCCCGCCTAGCTAGGTGCTACCATATAACTATATAAAGGGTGCTACTACGCACACAATTGTGAATGGTTTTTACGCAGCGCAGAGGCGGCTGAGTGGGCATGTGAAAGAGAGCGGAGGCGTGGCTCGATCGAATGACAGCGGATTGTGTGCGCGCCCATGGCTTACTGCATGGCATGCGTGGGCCAGCGTGGGTACAGCCAGGGAGGACTTTCCTATAAAAGCAGGGATTCCACAGTCAAGCGAATTGGTCTGTGTCACTTAGTCGACGCGATCAGCGAGTCTCTCCTCTCTTGCACCAACAACAACTCTGGCCGCAATTCCCCACCGCTCTGCGCTCTGCGTTTCTCGCGGGAAGCTCTCCAGTCCAAAGGGAATCTTGTATATGCCCGGTGACGCTGCAAACATGTCTCGGACGGACGAGGTGCACCGTATAACGGAGAATGTCTATAAGGTGAGGTTAAGACGTGCGAATCGCTGCGACCCGACTGCGTCTGTTGAGGATAATGTGGTGTTATTATAGCCTATAGCGTGACATTGCGTTAGTTTTAACTAATGTTTTAGTTAAATGTTACTCATTTTCTTATAGGCTATTGTTAAATGTTTAGGCTATAGTAGCCTAGGCTGCATTTAATATATTGGTCTGCGATAAACGGTTTTGCTCCAGGGAAAACAGACATTGAAATTCCTTTACTTAATAGGGTCGTGGATGAAAGCTGTGTTGGACAGTCAGAGTGTGTCTGATTTATTCGCTTTGCATTTATGATATCTAGGCCTAAATGTAGGCTAGCCTTTGGTGGAGTGTGAATAGTCAAACTACAAACTCTTATGTTGCCAACAGATATAGTCTGCCACTATAGGCTATAATAGGTCGATCAGTTGATGGATAGCCTATCTGTTATCACTCATTAAATACTTCTGTAAACTCCAGACAGAGATACAACTCTCCAGAGATACACCTGACAGATCTCCAGCTTTCTTGTTACAGTATAGGTCTTGTTCACACTGTTCAGCAGATGATGAATGAAATGTGTTTTTATGGTGTTTTTTTCCCCCAGTTATCACAAGGTATCGGGTTTTAGTTACAGCACAAAGGGATTGTGTTGGTCTGAAAAAAGTTTGAAACGAGAAGCTCAGACTACCATACCTAGAGAATTCTACCCCAGTTCGTGTGACAAAAGCAGAGGCCATTGAGCATTCACAGCTTCTGGTTTGGCATTGTCGCTGACTGCTATGCTGTGATTTGCTTATGACACATAATTTGGGTTGCGCAGGAAATAAAGGCTATCATGAATATCGCATATATTTTTTGTGAGAGGCTGCATATTCCTGAGTGGTTATGGCTGTAGTTTGAAGTTGGAATATATGACGTGTGCAGTCATTGTGTGACTAACGGCATGACATTCAGCTACATGGATTACTGCTAAATACACTGGCGTGCGCCCGGGCGCGTCCACGCCCCCTCTCTCAGTTCAGAAGCTCTAAAGATCAGTCGGTGGCGTGCAGCCGTGGGAGGTGTTCACCTGTGGGAGGTTCTGCTGATCGTTAACAGCTGAAAGAATCCTGAGAAGGAGGCGGGTGAGGAGCGGGAGTGGGAGTTAGTAGAAGGAGGAGGTGAATAATGAGGATGGAGGCAGGACAAAAGTGGTAGGAGGGACAGAAAGCAGTAGTCATCCTCGGTCGTGAGACAGGCCAGCCGCAGGGGAATATGATGTGTAGACCTCTTCTGCCGTCCCAGAAATGGCGGCGGTGGAATCTGGAATGGAAGGATACAATAATGAGTGGCGAGAACAGGCTTGGTCTTCCTCCACCGAACTACACAAA
The DNA here is from genome assembly GCA_025447795.1 of Speoplatyrhinus poulsoni. NCBI lineage: Eukaryota > Metazoa > Chordata > Actinopteri > Percopsiformes > Amblyopsidae > Speoplatyrhinus > Speoplatyrhinus poulsoni. The sequence continues at coordinate 2,017 of JAOEGT010012971.1, forward strand.
GTTAAACTGATAAAGTGTTGTCTAATGTTATGTTGGACTAAGTATAATCATGTGACTTGCTGAATTGTTTAAACCATCAACCATCACATTTTTGACAAGGTGTTATATAGGATTATGTTTACCTGCAAATCTGAGCGGAATGAGTTCTCTCCAATTGCAATTAAATCCCACATGTGAAAGTAACTGTGTTATAGGTTGCTGCACCACCACCTTGTTTGAAAATGGGCCGGAATGATTGGACATACGCCTGTGTGAGCCAGTGTATGCCCAACACTGCCCCTTGTGGCCACAATTTGAAGCGCACACACTGCATGCTACCTCTTGAACATCTACTGTATCATGTTCTCTCGCAGCATTCTCATTTGGAGCTTTTGTGGGACTCTTTGTGGAATGCCGATGAAGCGTGAAATAGTTTGTAGGGCTGGGAGGCTTGAGGAGGCAAGGGGTTAGCTGTTCCATGTTGAAATCAGTGGCACGCTAAAGCCTGTCATTGTTGCTTTGTTTGGTACGGCTCACTATAGACAATTAGTGGGTTTAGTGTATGCTCATTACAGCCACACAGAAGATGATTAGCATCCTTTAGAGTTAACACAGTGGCGCAGGGGGGGTGGAATTGATTGCAAGCAGTTGTTGTTTTCTTTGCTCATAAACACATATTAGATGGTGAGAAAGTCCTCAAGCACATAGAGGGATGATAGAAGAGGTCAGGATGACTGATTAACTAGCTCTCGCTGCTTGTTTTCCTGTGGGCAGATGTTTGAAGGTGTGATAAGCGATTGTAAGCTAATGGCGTGTGTGCCCCACAAAGCATTTGTTTTGGTCTGAGATTCCGGTGCTCTAGTGTGACATCAGCGGCAGGGAGTCACATAGAACCACTTTAACTCTCTCTGCTTGTTCGCCCGCGGGCGGATGGTTAAGCAAGCAAGGGTATAAGCCGAGGCGGTGAAAGACAGACGGCGTGCCCAGAAAGCTGACTAACCTTTCGCTCCCCTGCCGAAGCGAGACGCCATGCGTTGCGTGTGACTCACTTAAGCAGATGCATGTGTATCGGTGCGTGGGCAGTGTCTCACGACTGCGTGCGTGTGCTTTCACAGCCCACGTACATTAGCTGGCTGTTGCCGTCCATATAGCGTCTGGAAAAACACATCCAACTTCTGATAAAGGGATCATCTAAAATAATACAAATTACTCCAATTTGCAATCACAGGTGGCATGAAATAACACCAGCTGAACGTATTTGAACCACACACACGTGAATGTGCATATGTTGTGAGATACCTGTAGTTTAGCCACTGGCATTATGGATGGGTATGCAGCTCCTCAAGTTTCTTTAGTCGCTGAACAAACACAAAGTGTGTGCATGTGTACCTTTTAAGATGTTTATTCAGGACGGTGCACGTTTGACGGTTACCTGACAAAAGGTGTTTCTCTCTGTAGTGTCTTGAAGCAGGTCTCCAGTATCATGCATGTTTATAATGAGAGGGTTACTGTCTGTGTGTGATTGTGTTGTTGGTAAATATTGACCCTTTGCAAGGCTAGAATTGACCTTTCACAGCCCTGTGAATGCTAAAACACAACTGCTTCTTAATAGTTGGTCCCGTAGCAGTGGTGGTCAGAATGTCTCTTTCTAAGCGTATGTTGCTAAGCGCGCACTCAAATGAAGTGTGTGTGTGTGCGTGTGTGTGTGGGCAGACATACAGCTGTTTTCGTTGTCAGAGCACTGCAGGTGAGAGGCAGCAATGATGTGAGTGAGAGGGAGAGAGGGAGGGAGGGCGGGGGTGGAGAGAGAGAACTCAAGTCTCAGGCCCTGACAGAGAGACTCACACACAGAGAGAGAGAGAGAGAGAGAGAGAGAGAGAATGTGTCCTTTCCTCCGTAACCCCTCAATTCAATAGCACATGTCACAAAGGCGGATTTGAATCAAACTCTGCCCCATACATATGATTCTACTGCCTCCCTTTATCTCAAACAATCAGTATGTTCAAAGTCAGCCAGAGCGCATGCAGAAAACGAAACACACTGTTGTCGTAATCTTAGGAAAAACTTCAGCTAGCTGCCGATTGGCCTGCTTGTTTTCTAAACTAGCTACAAATGCATTTAAGGAGTTCCAGACAGATTCTCATATGATCTCACGAGGCTTCGTTCATGTTGTTTTTGAATGAACTCTTTGGCAAGTACCTCCAGACAGCTGTTTTGACATCTAGGGTTCAGATATGAATACACATCGTCTGTCACATCTCAGAACAGTGTTGCCATCTGCTGGGAATGAAGCATGTTCATTCATCATTATAATGGGATGTAGCTTCTGTGCGGAAGCAGAATTTTGGGGTGGTATGGGGGATGGTGCCTTAACGGAAGTCCAGAGCTTTCTGGGATGGCCCTCCAAAGAGAGAGAGAGTATAATGGAACTTCTCAAGGAACTGAAAGATTTCAGGAATCAGAAAACAACACATTATTATTTTCTTTACCTATTCCACCTGGGGAAGTTCGGATCGGCAAAGAATTACTCTAGTCATGTGAAGCTTGAACTTTTCGTTGAGTTTTAATTTAAGCACACTATGAAAACTACCTTTAAACAATTAGGAAGTTTGTCTTGGTGTTGTTGTTTATTTACATTTGGACTAAATACTTGCTAGCTAAATGTCATGTAAATGTTTGTTTGGTGATTCTCATGATGTTCTGAGCTTCAAGTTCTAACTTGATCGTTCTGGACCCATCTAACCACAGCAGAAACGTGGCAGTTTTTTTCCTCAGCAAACCAAAATCCCCCCCCAGTGGAAAAACACGTTGACAAAGTCAACAGCATTGTCCGCCACGCTGTCCTAGTTGACACACCTAAATCAAACATGGCCATTATAAATCCCATTTGCTGGAGCTCTGCTGATACTGCTACTGTATGACACTTACAAATGGTCTAGTAGGCACAGCTACAGGCAAATAATTGCCCTGAGAGACTAAAGCACACTGCTACAGTGTGTGACAGGGTGTGCACTTGCTTCTAACAGAAGTAGACACACCAGGACCGAATAGTAAATATGCCTGGTATTTGCTCCGGTCATGCATGCAGTAACTTGACAGCATGGGGATGTAAAATCGGCTGGTTTAATACATGTGTGGCGCATGTAGTACTGCACCTGTGGTAGACTATGGGTTTTTACATTCTTACTTGAGTGTTTTTACTTTTGTGGCTCACGAGAAGCACCAAAGTTGCTGCTGCCAGTTCATGAGTTGTGGGGGGGACACACTGCGTTGTTCTCTGACGTTTGGTGTTAATTCCGAGCTGCAGCAACAGCACGGGGTTTGCTCACTTATTATTATCCCACATCCTCTCGTCTTGTTTGACTGAGAAAACGCAACTCCAACGCACCAGCCCTCATACACACCGAGCACCAACGAACACCGTTCGTTGTCACGTTGCGGTTGACGGCTTGTGTCTTTTCAAGAATCAGGAAACACAATGAGCTGGGATGAGAGTCTATGTCATGCCTGTGTGTGTGTGTGTGTGTGTGTGCGTGTGCGTGTGTGTATGTGAGTGTGAGAGAGCGAGAGAAACTGTTAAATGTGTGTGGATGTTACTCTATATAGCCTTCAGTATAGAAATATAGGGAGTGTGTGTAAATGAACATTTGGAAGCGTTTAGAAAGGCTTGGATACGTCAATGGGAAGTGGTGATTGACACATTTCTATTCACACACACACGCACACAGACGCACACAGAGGACACCCCCCCACCCCCTCCCTTATGGACTCTTGCAGTACCAGCCAAACTTGAGAGGAGTAGAGATGTTTGTGTGTGTGTGTGTGTGTATATAAGGGAATACCAGCACTTCCATATATGGTCGTGGAAGTGACGTGTCACGGGACTGTGAAATAGTGGCCGCTGCCCCTGCTGGAGGGACAACGCGCCTGCACACACGCACATGCTCACGCTCACACACACACACACACACACACACACGTACGTTCTCACACACACACGCTCTCTCACGCACACATGCACACACACACACACACACTCACTCAAGTGAGCGAATCTTCGTGTCCTGAGGGAATTCAAGCAATGCAGTAGTCGGACACAATGATAGTCACTTTGAAAGAAGAATGAAAGCAGAGGATGTCGTTTTCCTCTGAAGCGTGGTGAGATACAGTCTCTAGTAGCTGCAGTCACCACTGCCGACCGCTCGGGTGACATTGGGAAACACTTGATGTAATCTGTATTGAAACGGCTGAAATGTTCCAGATTTTTGATTCTCAATGTGTGCAACATGCACGTTATTTGGAGGAGTGAAACTTGGAGGAGTGAAACTTCATCAATCTTTAAGAATATTTCATTAGCCCATTGCCTAAGCTTTTGTAGGAATTACAGCTACATTCCTTGATTAGAGGACCCCAAATGTGTGCCTGTGATGCAACTCATTGTTTATGTTTGAAACACAGCCGTGCATGCGGACGTGGGAATAAGAGCAATGTGGACCAATCAGCAGCATCAACCATTCTATAATGAAAGATAGATTGTTGTAATGTATTTCAATGGAGCAAAAATAAAACACCTCCAGAGGGAAATAATGGGCAATATTGTGGTGAAATGGTAAATGGGCACATTTATATAGTGCTTTATAGTATTTTTGCCTCACATTCACCGATGGTGATTGCCGCCATGCAAGGTGTGACCAACCACCGGGAGCAGTTAGGGGTAAGGCATCTTACTGAAGGATGCTTACAAGTAGATCAACCCCAGGGTTTAAACCAAGACCTGTAGGCTGTAAGCCCAACACCCAGACCCTTAGACCATCTTGTACCCACCAGACACAAAGATATTACTCTCGCCTCCCCGTCAGGGAATTGAACCCCGGTCTCCTGCGTGACAGGCAGGGATACTGGCCACTATACTAATGAGGAACCCCGATGATGATGATGATGGCCGATCCATCACAGCTGGTTCACTGTTATTCCAGTCAGTTGTACTGAGATAGGGCTGAATCAGCGAAAAAACTAATTTTGGTTTTTGTCCAAACGTCCAGGCAACCACAGTTAGAGCTTTCCAGAGATTGTGTTTATGAACTTATGTTCTCACACACACGTGCAGATGTGTCACCTTGAGCGGAACATGGCCACTTTTGCCAAAACACGCCTCTGCGCTGGCGGTAACCTGGAGTCCCGTTGCCACGGAGACTGTCCGGACCACATGACCTTTACAGTGGTGGGTCTGTGAACACTGTGTGTGAACACTCTAATCTGGTTAACCTTCCTTTCTACCGCTGTCGCGCGTGGACGCACGCACGCACGCACGCACGCGTACGCACGCACACACACACACACACACACACACACACATACATAAGCACATGCAAACACAAATATGCTTAAAGAGCAGCGGAACAAAAGGTGAACTTTACTCAGGAGCTGTTAAGGTTGGAGCGCAACACTTTGACTCAGTCAAACTGTGATTAGCATAAGTCTAGTGTGTGTGTGTGCGTACGTGCCAACAAATACTTGGCTGTCCAGAATGTTCAGCCCCGGTGACCGTTACTCCCCACGGTGGAAGCCCGCATGTTGTGAGCCGACCGGATGTGTTTGAGCCTCCCTCTCTCTCTGTCTGTCTCTCTCGCTCGCTCAGTCAGAGCCACTTTGATCCACGTCTCGGTCTGGGTGATCCTCTGTCTTTTAGAGTGTAGATTTGGACGGCCTGTCCATGTAGAGGGCTTTGTTATCTCTCCTGGCACCCCCGCTCACAGCCCTATCACAGAAGCCCACCTGTGTACTCTGTAGCTCCTCCACTGTTGAATCTAATCTCTCTCCTGCTCACTCATCTTGGCTGTTAGGTATAACGTTCATTGCTGTGTTTAATGTCCTATTGCACGCCAACAGTAATTCACCAGTGGGAAAGATGAGGGTCTAAAATGGTCTGTTTGTGTATAAAGAGTCAGCGTCCATCGACGAAAAAAATCTTAACTCCTCCCTCCCGTCCAGGGTTGGGAAGTAACTGATTACATGTAATCAGGGTACAAAATAACGAACTGTTGGCTAAACCATAAGTTGCCATTTTATCAAGAATTTTTGATTAGATTTTTATATTTTTCTTTCATAATAATGTTGAGCTTTCAAGAAAACTATCAGATACATAGTAATTCTGACCGATGACCTGTGGTGATTAACATATTCCAAACCATCGCTGACGTCGTCTTGAACATATAGTTATTACAACCTGACCCGCTTAATTGACACCATACGCATGGCAAAGGAGAAGAAATATTCAACATGGACACTGACAGTGTGCAAGCATGGAGCTCCCAGTCGGAAATGCCACATAACCTTTCCTCTCTGCATACCCTGATATTACAAGGCAGCATGTCTGCTGTTATCGGACAGTACCTGCAGTGCTGCTCTTGTGCAGTGTACATTTAAAAATAACGCAGACAGATCTGCATTCGTAGGCTCTTGCACGTACAGTATGCTCGCTCTAATTCTCAGCTGGGTACCTTTTTATTAGAAGAAATTTGGACAGTCTGAAAATGCCATTTGTTTAATTTAGTAAGATAATCTACTACTACGATAGGAACTACGATGCTACGATGTACAACAAGCGTGTCAATGTGCTTCTATTTGGGAGGGGGGAAATAAAATATTAGCTTACACACAGTAGACTTGCTTCCGTTAGTGTTTTTAGGTAGAATGCTTAACCACAGTGTTTTGCTGAGTGACTCTTAAATATAATTGTGTATATCAAATCATAAACAATTATAGACACAATTTGATAACCTTAATTGGAACACAATGAAATGGGCCTATACTTTAACATTTCCTCACACGAGGTTAATGTCTTGTCTGCAGTCAGCAGGTAAAACTGTCAATAGATTCCCACTGTGCCTTGACATTTTGTGTTTACTGTTAGTGATCCAACGCATATTAAAAAGGTTAAATTACTGACATTGGCATTTATATCTAAAAGAAACAACACAAGTTAGCTACTAACAGAATCAAAGTGTAACCAGTACTAACCAACAGAATATAATAATGTAATAATCATGTTTTTCAATAAGTTAAGCGGTGTCTGAGATACTGTATGTATTTTGCTAGTCTAAAATTGTTCAATTGTATTGTTGCTGTTATTATTAAATCAATTATTGGCAAGGCTAAAGAGAACCCATTCAATACTTAAATTCAATGCTTGTGAACTGTATAATCCTGCTAATTTTCTTCTGTCAAATGATGTCTTTCATTCAGAGGAATGCTAATCAGGCTAATACCCTGAGCTAACTCAGACGATGGAGTGTGGATTAATCTAGCACCTAATGGTGCCTTGTAACAAAACATAAACATTATGATCACGTTAATGCCACAAATGAATTTGTCAACTGTGTCACGCATTTTGAGTTAAATTATTGGTATTCAGGTCTGGTGAATAGTATGGGTATGAGTATTAGGGTAGGCAGGGTATGTTATTTATTAGTGGTGCTTTGTTACACCTAAATGTATTGGACTTTAATTACTGTAATTAATTGTTATGCACTGCTCCGGTGTTTTCCCTATGCGGGGTCTTTGTTAAACGGTCAATTATGCTTGTGTGAGCACATTGTTTGATTCAAGCAATATCTTTCCTGACTGTAATATTGTCCATGTATCAGGTATTATAATTTTTTTTTCCCTTTTACAAGGATTTTTTGACTTCCATTTCTGGTTGGAATGTTTAAGGTTAAGATGTATTGCTTTTCTGGGTTGAATGTTGGCTTTGAAGCACATTGCGAGTTTAAGAGCTGTACTGTATTCCACTTACATCGGTATCATATCATTATCGGTATAACATCATTGTTGGTATGGTTAAAAAATGTATGAATCTCATACCGTTGCGATGTGCGATATTGATTTGAAAACGATTAATTGTTCAGCCTAGTGGAATGCCATGAAGCAATGATCAAGAAGAGGTGGATTGAAGAGATTCATTCTGCGACATTATCTCAGATCACGTATGCGTGTGGTAAACCATCATGTCGCCGTATTGCTATCTGTACAAATGGACTGCATTTAAATAGCGCTTTTCAAACCTTCCGGCCACTCAAAGCGCTGCACAGCATAGCCTCACATTCACACACACACACACACCAATGGTAGTGTCAGCCATGCAAGGTGCCATCCAAACAACAGGAGCAGTTAGGGTTAGGTGCCTTGCTCAGGGACACCACGACACTCGCACATCGCATATTAACTAATGTGACTTCTCGACTTCTTATCCAGATCTATTTGCTGCACCACTGCCACCCTAATGCCAACCCATATATCAGAACGACTTGTTGGGATCATCACAGAACATGATTCACTGCACACAGGCTTGCATACATTGCACGCACGGACGTATCTCACACCTGCCAGCTGTTCTGTCAGATGTGAAACTAGGCCACTCTCTCCGTATCCTGTATTTATTCCTTTTGTTCAGGCCCCTGTGTCCTCACGACGACAAGCGCTGTAGCTGGGATGATTGGCGTCCTTGAAGCGCCCACTCAGTACGCGGTCACAACACATTACATAATGTAAATACGCCAAGAGATTGGGGCAGAGTGGGACCAGAATGAATTGTGGGTAAAGCTATGAGCTTGGTTTGGTTGTCCCCAGCAATGCATACAGAGATACTCTACATTTGTCACCGTGCGTGTGTTTTTGAGAAACCTTTTGAGAAACCTTACCCACAATGCAACACAGCGTTTTTGATCATGAATATAGCAGGTTCTCTGTTGTTTGTTTACGTGTTCATAAATCACATGAAACCATAAATTCAGACAGATTTAGGTCCTTCTCTTGATCCAATTACAAATCCGTCTCGGTTCCATGTGACTGGTAGACCA
>JAOEGT010012982.1:0-10852 GCA_025447795.1 Speoplatyrhinus poulsoni
TCAGCAGCCTATCAGATGTATCGTACAGTGTCAGCCAATCACATGGACGTAAAATCGAGGGTACGATTGAATGTGATAAATGTGATAAAATTTGAGTGTGACACATTGGTACTTGGATGAACTGCTAACAAAAACATAGTTAACCCTTATTGTCATTTTTAACGGTGGAGGATTCATTGGAATGGAGACATAAACACACTTCAGTACTAATATATTAGTATGTATTTAAAATATCCTCATTATCTGATATTGTGGCAATCACAACATTACGTATAAGGACAATACAGATCAACAAATCTAAATATAATTACAGTTAAAAGAAAATGGACAATATTATAAAACAAAACAGATTAAAATATGAAGTTTATTTTAAATCAAGCAAAACAAAAATACAGAAAATGGCAAATAATGATACTACAAACATCCTTGGATTAATTTAGTTTGTGCCGCGACCATTTCTCCAATGCAGACAAACATTATGGTTGTTGAGCGGATCCAGTCGTTACTAGTTCAAGGACACTTCATCTGACCTGGGACTCCTGTGGCGTCTGCCAGGGTCACTTCCTCAGACCTGGGACTCCTGTGGGGTCTGTTAATGCTACAATTGACAGACCACTCATAATTAACTAACTTACAAAGTGCTTTAAATGTCTCCGATGTGTTAGTTCTTAAGTACGGCACAATGTGAAACATTTTATTTAAAGTTTTATTGCTAGATCTTGTTTGCCTACCATCACCTGTTTCATCTTAACCGCCCTGGATGAGTGGATTCCTCCCTCTGTGGTCCCTTCCCAACCCCATGGGGTTTTTCATTTGAGTTTTTCCTTGCCCGGGGGGAGGAGCAGGTTAAGGGGGTGTTGTTTGTTTCCATGTGAAATGTAGGCTGTAAAGCCCTTTGAGACTGCAATGTGATCAAGGGCTATATACTTAAACTTGACTTGACTTGTGGGAACTGAAGTAAATACAATGTATATATTCTAGTATATTTGTAAAGCAGATTTGTAATTTTATTAATTTAGTATTTATGTATGATTGATAAACATCTGACACATATCATCACATAGTTTTTTGCACTTTGGCCAAGTTTGTCTTCAGACTGCTGGAAATGTGATCTAACAGGTTTCTGGCCTCAGAACCACAATTCTTAAGTGTTAGGTGGAGTGGCTGCGACACAGATGCATTATGGGACACTTATACATTGACAGTGTGGCCAGTGAGGTTCACCCACTGCCTTCACATCATATCTGCCTTTATATGTCTGAGCTCCTCACGGCATTCCTGTGCGCGCGTGTGTGTTTGTGTTTACGGAAGCCGGGATGGAGGTGATTATTATAATGAAGTGGGATCCGTCTGTAAGGAGAGGACAGAATTCCAAGGATTCTGATCCCTGGGTGTCCTCCCCACAGCGCCGGCCTGGCCGGATCTGGGATGGTAGCTTCCCAACCACAAGGCATCCTATCAGCCTGAGTCTCTGCCTGACAAGCCACAGACAGAGAGAGATAGAGAGATAGATAGATAGATAGAATATTTTGTCTTTGGGTAACAGGATGACCTTGAGGTTGGAGCTATCAGCCCCTATTAGTTATTATCCCCAATGGAGCCATGCCTGTTGAAGTGTCCTTGAGCCAGACATTGACCTTAGCTGGAGGGAAACAGGGTTCATAGGGTAGTAATTTATCACAAACGCGTAGAAGGAATACCATACACTCTATTTAATGTCCATTTAGATTGTACATAAGAGTACATTGTTTGTAATCATCTTGCCTATTCATTAAAGCCTTTAGCGTTCTTAGTTCTGATAATCTGGTGGCGTATGTTATCCATACAATGTTGTGTTGCTGTAATCATATATCACTGAAAGGTATAATCATCTATTGCAAGATAAATGTAAGATATTACACTTTTTGTCAAATTAACCTAATATTTCGCTATCTTACTGTTCTGTGTGTGTGTTGAAACAGTCATCTGGTACTTCTACACAGCCCTGGCTCTGTGAACAGGAGCATAAACAAAGTGGTGAACACCGCTCACATCAACAAAGCCGTAGCACTACGCTTTGCTCCACAATGCATTTCTACGTGTGAGGCACCGCCGCGGAGGACCGCAGAGCGATACTGTTTTGATTTGAGCTGGAAGTTAGCAAGAATGACTGACCCTGCCTTTAACATACGATTGCAAGTGCATATTGTACAGCACCTTAAATACTGTATTTATACGGTATCAAATGTTTTTTATTTGTTTGGCCTACAGCAGGTTCTGTATATTTCACCAGCAGTAATGCAGGCACCACATTGCACATTGACAATAAACCACTTCATGGGTTCAGTTTGACTGATAGTGAATGAATTATCTTCCCTGCAGGCAAGAGGCGCTGTTGGCAGCCATCAGTGAGAAAGATGCCAACATCGCTTTGCTGGAGCTGTCCTCATCCAAGAAGAAGAAAACGCAGGATGAGGTGGCAGCGTTGAAGAGGGAGAAAGACAACCTGGTGCAGCAGCTCAAGCAACAGGTAGGAGCACACATGCAGTCAGGGTTGGGAAGTAACTAATAGCATGTAATTACTTACTTGTAATATGATTACAAAAAAAAAACTAAATGTAATCTATTAGTTGCCAGCTAAAATAGTGGAAACAGATTACAGGTATTGTATAATTAGATTACTTCTCTGACTATTTTCAAATATAAAAGGGAAGTTTGCAGAAAACAATCTGATGTTGTCTTATTAACCTTTCATTAAGGGCAATGAAGAATTGAAATGAAGTCCTACCTTACTCTGATCCCCTGCACAACATAAACTGTCACAAAAATAGAAAGATTTTCCGTGCCAATGCAGTAAATTGCTTTGGATGGCATTTCAAATAACAATGTTTATGCGTGAAGTAATCTAAAAGTAATGGAAAGTAATCAGATTATGTTACTACATTTTGGTACTCCAAAAATTACATTACTGATTATAATTTTAGTCTGGTAACTAGTAACGGATAACATTTAAAAAGTTACCTACCCAACCCTGCATACAGTACACACTCACACATGGTAAAAACCTCAATGGTGTCCACAGATGTAAACACTGAATCTAAATACCACTACATTCCCCTTTCCCACCACACACGCACACACACACATCACTTCTTTCACAAATGCATGCGCTTCAAGAAATGCACATTACCAGAGTGACAACAAAGTGTGTGTGTGTGTCTGCGTCTACACACACACACACTTGCCCAAACTCAAACACACACCTAGACATGCATGCGCACCTGTGCCAAAAACAAGGATGTAAACATGACCAAAATACGAGTGTGGTTGGACGCACAGGGCCTCATTCACTTGCTCTCATACACACACACATGCACACCTTGTAAAAGGCTCTCTTGAGCCTAGTGAACTCGCCAATCCCAGAGTGGTGTTCCGCTTCTTCTCTCGTCTGTATACATCTCTCTCTCAAACAAGGGATAGATTAGAAACAAGGTAAATAAATACAATAAAATATCAGATACATAATGGTATGTAAGGAAGATGGTGCATGATATGTGTAATGCCTATCAATTCAATTCAAATCACTTTATTAGCATGACGTAACAGTGTACATATTGCCAAAGTATTATACAATTTTTTTTTTCTTTTCATATTAATGTGAACTTATTAATGTGAAACTATGGAGCATAATAAGAGAGCCTATCTCTATTTGTGTCTGTCTGTTTGGGTTTAATAATACTAAAATGCCTTTAGTTCATCTACTGTGCTTAACTGCAGTCTGGGCAATCTCAGTTGAGACCTTGAATTGAAAGCATGAATCCCACGTAGAAGCCGTTCATAGTCAACCCAGAGAACCCAACAACTTGTTTATACAGTATAACAAGTATGAACGCAACATGTAAACATTGTTCCTGGATCTAGTGTGTCCATTAGCATTTCACTGCTTCACACATCAACCTCATCAACCTTCTAATGTGCATGCACACACAGATACACCCACACACATAGACAGACACAGATACACACACACACACACAGATTGATACACACAGATACGCACACAAGCAGGCACATACTGTAGGTTCACAGGCAGAAATAGGCAAAACACATAGCCAATGCATGCATTCTCTCGCGGTCCCTGCGTCCGTTCATCTCTGCTTCCCATCTCTCCTCTTCCCGCCTGTTTGAAGTGTTTCATGACACCTCAGGGTCTCAGGGTGTCTGCTCCCTGTGTGTGTGTGCGGGGTCTTGCTCCTCTCTCTCTCTCTCTCTCTCTCTCTCTCTCTCTCTCTCTCTCTCTCTCTCTCTCTCTGTGTTGTCATAATTTTCTGTCTGTCTTTGATGGATCACAGCTGAGATTTCCACCATATTCCCGTATTCCGTGTGTGCACGTGCGTGTGTGCGCACGTGCATCTGTGTGTGTGTGTCTGCGGTAAAGCCATCCTGACGGCTGGTGGTGATGGCAGCAGCAAAGGTTAGTCAAGTATTTTTAGCCAACTCTCTCAGGGCCCCATGTGCGCACACACAGCATATGAACATTTACATATACACTGAAGAACTATTGAGAGAGAGAGAGATTAACTCAGCCACAAGACCAACAGCCACTAATCTAAACAAAGTGATGGTTTAAAGTAGCGATATGAAGTATCGTGTTCTAAACTGTCGGTTCATATTTCATGTTTAGTGTAACATGGAGCTGTCTGGAACCTATACTGATTTCTTGGCTCACCATGGTGATATGACAGTCGACAGAGAGAGAGAGAGCGAGAGAGAGAGAGGTCTCTGTTGAGAGAAACAGATGGAGGGGATGGCAGACCGAACGATCGATATGCTGACGGAAATGCGGAGATGTGCGGAGAGTTCAGGATAGAGTAGAATTACCATGAATGTGTGCGCGTTGCTTCCTGTATGTTGCCCTTTGACCCTCGGCTATGACTCAAACAGGAGACGGTAAATCAATGTGACCTCACTACTCTCACTCTCTCCTGAAACCCCAGAGATCTTAGATAGAAAGACAAAATGAGAGAGTGGTGTGTGTGTGTGTGTGCGTGTGTGTGTGTGTGTGTGCGCGTGTGTGTGAACGTGCCAGACATAAGAGTGATGGTGAAATGTATGAGGAGACGGTGAGAGTAAGAGAGAGGGCCACATGGGTTATGTTCACACATGCATATTGTTAACATTTACTCAACTGTACACGTGTGTGTGTGGTCGTTCCACACCTGTGTAAGGTTGGACTGTAACGCTTGGCTGACCTCGTCTTTAGCTGTGCATATCACGTTTTCCATCAATTCTATTTGTATATTGTGAATGTGTGTAGCACCTTACTGTCAAGGTGAGACACATTTGGACAAAGGTACATGAGTGCAGTCAATGTGCATGTTGAGGACATTATAATTAATTCTTGATTCATGTTAAGCATGTCTGTCTATTCACTCTGCAAGTTATTTTTTTGTCAGACATTTTGCATGCAAATGTGTGTGTACAGTATGTCTTAAAGGATTACAATTTGTGTGTGTGTGATATTAGGTCTGACATTTATCTCTGTGTGTCAGGCATATCTTTCTTCACTTTTCTCTGTTCAAACAGAATTATAAAAATTAAGAAAGAAAAAGATCAGCTAAATATCTTTAAATTGTCATGGAACACTACAGGTATCAACTCCTTCTTCGTCCTTTCATCAGATAAAAAAAATAACATTTATCTTGATGGTATTGGTTGTCATGTAGACATGGCTCAGCTATTTTTCTCTTGCTAATTATCCGGTTATCGAAAAATGTCGCCTCCGGACAATGAAAAAAATGGTGGGGAAAGAAATGGAGGCGGGGGGAATGAATGAATCTAATCTATATTCCACTGAGCCTTATCGCTTTATGAAATTTCATCTCCAGCCTGGAAACCATGAGTCAGCCATTTGTGTCCTCTGCGTTGTAATTTGTTTCTTATTCTGTCGGACATATTGCCAGAGGACCAAGGGAGGGATGACATGATAAGGAAGGAGGAGGGCTGAACTAAAAGAGAGAGAAAGAGAGATGACAGAAACAAGTGAGATGAGGTCTCACATGAGATGAAAATGAGGACAAGGAGAGAGGGATGGGGGAAATGAATGGTGAGGGAAAGGCGAGCATGAGGATGATTTTCTCTTTGCCTAATTTTCACTTCTTTTTTTGACGGCCAGGTTTGTGGTTTTAGTGTTCAGGGGTCAACACTAGAGCTGTACGATATTACCTAAAATCACAATCACGATTAACATTGTGCCTCGATTACGATAAAGGAACCATTATTTTTCCTTCGGTTTGCTTTTGTTTGAGTTCTCCATTTGCTTCCATCCAGTTGTGTGGACAGGGCAGAGTCACGTGACTACACTCGCGCTAGTTAACTTAACAGTATAGTTTTTACTTTTGTAAAAGAAGGATTTAGTTTTGCTAGCAAAGGGCTAAAACATTAAGATAATAATTATGAGCTTTCATTATTTAAAGTAAAATATATTGACAGTCAATAATGTACTTACCCTGCTGTTATTAGGTTATTACCCTGTACTGTAATGCATTTGGAATCAGTGCGTGTTTCCCTCACTGCACCTACCAATTGTAGGCATTTCAGTCTGTGATATTTCAGAACCATTGTTCCAGAAATTGAATTTCCTCAGGAGTGTCTCATTGAAATAGTTGACTGAATATCACTAGCCTACATGCTGGTGCAAAATATACCAAGAAGCCAGTAATAAAGTTTTATATTTGCTTTGAAGCTGGAAGGAAGAAGAAAGCTATATGGAAAGCTGGAGAAGACCTACGAGGTGTAGATGGATTAACAATAAACTTACCTTGTTTTTATAGTAAGTTGTCTGTCACGCATTAGGAGCCTGTTCTGTTCTGATCCGATACATGGTTTGTACATGCTTATGTGATTCCAGCGGAGCTGCAGTGTTACGAGCCAGTGACGTGACGTTTAGATTCAATGTACGTCTGTTGTGGTTACTATTGATGGTAAGACGGTAGCGTTTTTCTCATTAGATATTACTTGTTTATTGCAGTCTATGGATTATTGCTGTGCCTGGGATTGTCATGATTTCAAGATGGGTGTCCCATGTCCGGGTCCCAACAAATCTACTACTACTATCTGTAAATCACGTGTCCCCCTAGTCAACACTATTACGGAAGCTTTGGATACAAGAGAGTAATGCAGAAGCGGACTAACATAGCCTAGAGAGAGAGAGACAGAGAGAGAATTAGATACGTACAGTATTTGAAGGGATTTGTCATGGGGCTTAGAGATAGCGAGTGGAAATGGCGAGTGAGAGGGGGACCAACGGATGCGAGATAAGAGAAGTATCACAGGGCTGTGGGTTCAAATGCAAATGAAAACCTTCGTCATTAATCTGCTCATTCTATTGTTAATAAATTATTTCATATTTATTTTTTTAAATGGCCATAACATGTTGTGAATTTCCATTTGAAATCCTCCATGTTGATGCTACAGGGAGAGAGCCCAGCACAGATAAACTAATATGAAACCAATATACAGAATATACAACAGAACACTGAACATTATTGCCCACCGAAATGTGCCTGCACACTGCAGCGGTTAGCGTGATAAATAGACAAAACAATATAACAGGATAGCTGTAGACACAATGCAGCATCTTGACAGGAAAGGGCAGGTAAAAACACAGCTGTTGGCCTTAGAAAGACAGTGTGATATACTGAGGGACAATATTGAATTTGGAAGTGGGTCATTAGCCAGAGCGGAAGAAAGACAGCGACAGAAATAACAAAGGACGAGAGAGATTTTGAAATGAGGCCATGTTAGGCAGCTAAACTATCAAGATACAATAGATGTATAAGGGAGAGATAGAGACCATGTATGGACTTAGATGAGCAGAAAGAGGGTGTCGTCATCGTCATCTTATGTACCAGGCATGCAGATATTTGAGTTATTATAAATATACTGTAGTCCATACCACACAATTGTAAACGTACCAGTTTACTACAGTATATTGGCTAGGTTTAGCCTCCCAGTAGCCCATAAGCCCAAATATTAGTCTTTCTAAGACGCCTAAACATCCTATTGGTTATTTCTAGGGGTCGACCAATTAATCGTTTTGCCGATTTATTGACTCCGATAGGACGTTTTACAAACTACCGTTTTCGGCAGAACTGGGTTCCGCTAGTGGCCGATAACTGCGCAGACTGCATCGGTCACGTAGAATACATCACCTTGCATTTGCCACAGGCTCAGTACACGAAGTCAAGGTAATTCAATGTGTACCTGGTATAATTTATATTTAAATTAGGAATGTACGCGATTAGTCGGTTAAACGCTAGTCTGCACCAGAAATACTATTTGATTTAGGTACATTTTCTTGTTCACTGTGCTGTCAGCACTTGAAACGCTGTTGACGCTGTGAGTGAAGTTGGGAGCGTGTTGGATTCAACGCTTTCAGAGTGGCGAAACTATAGGGACAGACCCCGCTCCCACAACTTGACTTGGAGTGAACTTTTGAAGCGCAGCTAGAGAACAGATACAGTAATCACCCCTTTCTTGTTGGACACTCTATGGACAATCTATGGATGTACTGTAACAACAAGGCATGATGTTTGTTATTATTTTTATTAAATTTTTTTTATCAGACAACCGATAATACAGCAGTATTACGGAACAATACAGTCTGGCAAAATCAATATAAAGTTAGGTTTACGTGACGCACTTGGCCCGCTGCTCGTGAATAACGGAGCGGTAGTTCAGTTTTACAAAGATAATGTAATAATTTATATATATAGTCAACTAGTCTAAGTAGGGCTGTCACGATAATCGCAATATTGCAATACCGCGGTATTGCTAACCCAACCGCAGGCCGTGGCAAGCAACCGCCCGTACCGCAATGTTTTTTTTTTTTGTTTTTTTTAACCCATCGAATATGACGTCTGATCTAGGGTGTGTGCGCTATAGAAGCACAAATTCCCCCAGCGCAGTATTAGCCGGTTGTAGCCTTTGGGAGTGTGTGTATTTATGCTTTACGCTTTACAGCACTTTACTACAGTATAGGAAAGTGCTGTACTTAGTCTGGGAAGCTCATCACATACTGGAGTGATTAGTTTGGGACATGTCGGTATTTCGTGTGGGAAATAAAATGGAATATGTTGTCCCCTAACCTTTTGGGGTTGTTCAACCGAAAACAGCCTACTGTGTGTGACCTATTATATATTATTATATAATGTAGAATATTAAACTGTTATAATGCACAAAACATTAATGGAACTGACTTCACATGAGGATTCACCAAAACCTACCGTAGACTACCTGTTAGATAGGATATCACTGTTTCATAGCCCACAGCAGTAAGCCTATTGTAATACAGAGCACTGAGCTACTGTACCAGAGAAACTGCAGAAGATTAGGCTACATTTCATCAGTCATTACATCAGTCAAGAAAGTATTGGCTTTGTGGCTGCACAGAAAGCAGTATGGTCTGCTTTCCCTGTCTGCTGTTTGCACAGAGTAGTGTGTGGCTGTGGGAGGGTCTTGTCTTGCACACACAGGTAGGCCAACGTATAGCTTGAGCTGTACTACAGCTATGCATATTAAACGCCGCACCTGAGAGCACTGCATCATTCTGCATCACTGCGATCCCATCAGTAAACATACTGTAATGTCAACAAGGCAATTGATAATTCACGTGAAATGTAAAAAAAAGTTAATGAAAGTATCAATCAGTTTCACCGGCGCACGCACTACACATTCCCGATCGCGCCAGCACAGTGAAAAGAACGGTGCATTTACAGGCTTGCTGTCACTAATGTTGTCTAGACTCTAGTTCATTGTAATTTATCGGCGACTGGTTAGCTTACGGATCTATTTTCCTAGCAAGTGTCCATAGTCTCAATCCTTTGTTGTTTTCAAAAGCAAGCAACCCATATTGTTTCCATTACGCTTCAGTGGTAAATTTGAATCTATAAGATTCCCTTCCCGATTAATTCAAATATACATTGGTTATTGATGTAACAACCATACCTCATATGCAGCCTTTTACTGCCATCTGGTTGGCGTCTGATGTAATGTATTAGCAATTACAGTACCTCACACGCACTGAGACAGATAATGTGAGAGTGATTAAAAAATTGGTTTTAATTTTACAGTATACCGTACATAATTATGATTAATAGAAAAGCTTGAAACTAAAAAACTAAATAAATAGTAACGTGTTATAAAATACTGACCTATGAATTGTTATTTGCTGCTGTTATTTTGACACTTGTAGTTATCGGCCGATTTATCGGCTAACGGCTTTTTCAGGCTCCAAACTATCTAAACTATATCGCCCTTTAAAAATCCACTATTGGTCAACCTGCAGTTATTTCTATTTATATTCTTGGCATTTGCCAATATTTAACACATTATTTCTATCCAAATGTGTTTGTGTGAGTGATGGGTTAAATCGAGGTCCTGTAAGTGGCGTTCAACTCACCGAACACTAAGATGGTGTTCATTAAAGAAGCTTTGATTTGTTGGACACTAGATGGTCACACTTAGCACCAGCATCTCAGGCCAAAAGCAGAAATGCCCTCTCCCCTAAACAAAGTGGCGAACACCGCCCACAACAACAAAGCCGTAGTACTACGCTTAGCATCAGAATGCATGTCAGTGTGTGAGGCGGTGCCGTGGAGGACCGCGGCGCGATACGGTTTTGATTGTAGCTCGAAGTTAGCAAGAATTCTCGAGTGACTGATCCTGCCTTTAATTTAGATTAAAAGTATAAAATTGGATAAACTATATATTTGTTGTTGGTGGGGTTTTTTTTCTATCCATCCATCCATCCATCTTCTCCCGCTTATCCGGAGTCGGGTCGCGGGGGCAGCAGCTTCAGCAAGGGACCCCA
>JAOEGT010012993.1:0-25587 GCA_025447795.1 Speoplatyrhinus poulsoni
CAGACAACACAGCCCTCAGGTTCATAGGGGCACCCAAACCTCTCCACCACGATAAGGTGATGGTTCCCGGAGAGGAATTTTATGTATCCTTTGTATTTGTTGTATTATATTGTGTAATTAATCACTTACAATGTAACCATTTAGCACACACTTTAATCTAAAGCAATTAATTATAGAATTGATTATATATTCCATCAAGGTATATATAATAAGTAATATATAATTTGACCATATGTTAGACTGTCAATAAAGATTGCATTGTAGATTAAAAAATAAATACATTTCATATGATTGTGATCCAAAGAACAATTAACATTGTAGAATGTGTGGTTGTAGTTTTCTATGTGGCCCCTCGCAGAACCACATTACCCAGAGGGCCACGCTGTAATGAGCTCCATGTGTTTTGTGGCCACACACATACTACAGTGCGCGTGCACACACATTCACACACCCGCGCTTGGCTTCTAGATCTGCTTGGTCAGTGCAGTAGTAATAGTAGGGTTCTGTTTATAGGCTGGGAGAGCTCTATTTTAAGACACAAAACAAGTCAAGCTGATTACAGACTTCTCGCTCTCATTCTTTCTCCCTCTGTCTCTCCTCTTATTTATCTGCTTCCTTCTGTCTCCTCCCTTCCACTGGAGTACATCCTCTTTGTTGTACCCTTATCTGATTCTGATCTATTTTTTCCTCTTGTTTTCTCTCCCGTTCTGCTCTGTTCTTGTTCAGTAGAAAACAATGTGAGCATACTGGTTAGCACAGTAAAGCAACTGCTTCCCGCTCCTGAATTAGCGTGATTGGTCAGATGTCTAAGCCACACATTTCTATTTTAACACAAATAAGAGAGTAATGGCCTTTTTCAGTGTTGCTGTATTCCTGGTATTCTACTCATTTAGTATATTTAGCTGAATGGGTGCTTATTTTTAAATGACCTGTCCCTCCAGTAATATCCTAGCAACTGCATTTTTAAATTCTATTCTAATCTATTCTATTCTATTGTCTGCAGTCGTTCTACATAATTTCTTTATTCTAGCTGCTCGATTAAGATTGCAAGTGCAAGTTATTAAAACTTCCAGATGTGCTGCAATTTACAGAGCCTTTAAATAAAGTATATTCAGATAAGGGAAATGCATTGATTACAGTGTGATTCTGTCCAGGTTTGAGACACAGCAGTAGTACTGTCATGCACAGAGGCTAATGATAGAGCCAGTAGTAATATATTAACTGAAGCCACATAGTTATTATTTAGGGGATACAAGCGACGCACACACTGTGCTCGCTATGTGACAGACTGTATGCCATGTTGGCACTAAGAATGCAATGTCAGCTTTCCGTCCAAGTGGACCTCTATGGGTCTCAAGAGGATGTCTTTGGTTTTATAGAAAGAACACGATAGATGATTCATACTTTTGTGTTTTATTTCTGCCAGACGCAGACACCAATCATTACTACAGAACTGTGGGGAGATGAAGTGTGTCCATTTCCCTGTGTGTGTGTGTGTGTGTGTGTGTGTGTGTGCGTGTGTGCGTGTGTGTGTGTGTGTGTGTATTAGAGGGAGACAGAGAAATGTATGCGTGTGTATGTGTGTGTTTCAGAGGGAGACAGAGAAATGTGTGTGTGTATTAGAGTGAGACAGAGAAATGTGTGCGTGTGTGTGCGGGAGACGAGCGGTGGCGCTATGTGGTATCATTGAGGGCTCGGTTTGGTTTTTGTTTGGAGGGAGGCCTGATGTTTAGTCTTCTCAGCAAATATCTCTTCTGCTTGCCTGCCCTCACAATTACACTCCTATAGAAAATCAAATTACTGCTTCAAACAGTATATGGTCTCATCTCCCAAAAAGACAGAAATCCGAGTCCCATTTATAAGATGCAATTTGTATTCACCAGTAGGGGGAAGTCAACAGATGTTCTGTTTTGACATCTGTCATAAACGTGAGGTTCGGTGTTTGACTGGCCTTGCATGAGCAGCTGACACACAACTTTTGCTTTATATTGCTCTACATCATGAAATGTAATGCGATTTAGATCACCCAGAGCCCAACAAGGTGTGCTGTTTTGCATCGCCACACAACACGAGCATGACGTGTGGTAGGCACAGGAGTCAATAACGGGCATGCTAGAGGTAAAACAGGGTAGTAGCACTACGGACGTACGCGCTAAGGGTTTTTATATAACACTCAGTCATACCTTCTGACGACAGGTTAATATAAATGGATTGGAATACGTATCTTCTGCTTAGTGGAGCTTTAAGGAAACATGAGAGAAGAGATGAGCCCATTACCTTTAGGGTCGAGGAGCCCCTGAGGTAGCCTGTTTTAGCCTAGCTTCAAATGTGATGGTGGGTTGTAGCACAGAAAACCAACGTTCTCTTCACACTGCTGGGCAACTTTTAACACTGGTGTGATTGCATTTTTAAATGGGCTAAAGCTGCAACACATTAAAGAGAAAATGAGTGTGTTTTGCTTCGTATTAACGTCTACCTAACATCTTATGTTTGGGGATATCCAGTGTGGGACCGCGATAGACGCACGGAGAGAGAAGAAAGAAGAGGAGGCTACCGATCGAGAGGAGAGGAGACCAGAAGAAACCAGAGGGGCTTCCGAAACAGAGAGGAGTTTAGGGAAGGTGGGCAGGCAGGAGGAGAGAACCAGAGGCCACTGTATCACCCTCGCTGCCACGAGGAGAGATTCCACCACAGCAGATCTTTCCCAACACACTCCGGAGCTCCAACCAGACAGCCGAACAGAGGGCGATATCAGCTGGCCCCCAGGTAACACTTGACATCACCGTGTAGCGTCAGAGGCCTTAGACAGCATTGTGATCCTCTCCTCTCCTCTCCTCTCCTCTCCAGATGGTCAAGGCCTCCTGCTCCATGAATGTAGTAGCCCAGTCCTAGGAGGGTAGAGGATTAGCAGGGAGGAATTTAGGAGATGAAAAGACGGAGAGAAGTGCAGAGAAGGTGTGTGTGGATGGATAAAGACGTGAAGAAAGGAGGGGAGGGATGAAGTAGCTCTGAACAAACTGATTTGGAACATTAACTTCCAGGTCTGTTTGTGTAAAGGATGCAGTGGATATAATGATGCGGATTAAGAGGACACAATGAGGAGATTAAGATCAATTGACTGCTTTACACAAGGTAACCTGCAACGTGCCTCTGTGCATATATCACACAAGCACACAGACCTCTCATGCATATGCATATGTATGCCTTCTGAAAACACAGCTGTGTAACGCTGCTGTGTGCCGTTGAATAAATACTGACTGCAGCCACGACCACCGAAAGTGTGTAAGGAAACTTTGATTTGCGGCACAGAGGCAACCAATGCATACTACAGTCGAACAAATGTATGTACGTTTTATTAAAGCATAAATCCTATATCATCTCATGACCCTCCCCCCCCCAAACACACACACACACACACGTTCCCAATGACAGTAATCTTGTAATTTTAGAAGCACTGCTCTTTGACAACAGAGAAATATGACATAGGAGACAAAAAATAAGAATATCTCATTGATGGTTTATCCTTCAGAATGTTGTTTGAACACAACTTTGGTAATAAAAGGGCAAGAGCATTCTTTATTGTGGTGTCAGCTATTGTTTACAGGGTCTTCAAGTGGATATGCTGGCATCGGATTTCTCAGTTCAGTTAAGATCAGTATCATATAATTATATAGTATTTATGTTCAGTAATAGTGGATACATATGATGTGTCAATCACATTTGGATTCCTTAATACATGAAAGTCTACTTCAAAGAGTACTTTTCAATGTCCTTGGTGTGCGTGTGTGTGTGTGTGGATGCCTGTCTGTCTGGTGGGAATGTATAGGCCATTTAGCCAACCAGGCCATGCCTTCCGCTAACACTGTGAACAAGGTAAAACCCTGCTAGAAAGGGTGCAGGGAAAGTTCCCACGGCCTGGGAGGCTGGGCTCTTTGTAAGGTAAAAGACACACAGTTTACCATTTTCATCACTTTCCATACGGGTACACTGTATTTACATTATGCCTGTGTATGTCCGTAGAGCAGGAACAAAACCTTGCTAGGTGATTTATTTATCAATGAAAATGTTAATCTTATGAGCCCTGTGTGCTTAATACCAGATGATTCAGTCATAGATTTTATAGTTATAAAAATATGGAGCGTTTGAACGCTTTTGGTCTCGTAAGTAGGCGTGTCACCAACTGCATTTTGCTGTGGAGGCTGACGTAGGCAGCGCCTAGACAGCTAAATCTACCATGTATTGCCTCAAACAAAGTTAATTTATCTAATCAAAACAGTTTGCTGCACAAATACCGTTGGGGGCTCAGATTGGTCGTAGATACTTGGGAATTAATGTAATATACTCAAAATACCCATTAACGCCCCAGATATAAATAATGGGCAATAGTATGGTGAAATCTGTGTACCTTCCCATTAACTCGCATGGAATGTTGGGTCGTTCTGGTCTGCATAGAGGGTGAAAAATCGTAGTCATGGCTACTATTGCTCTCAGCTAAATTTCTTTTTGCTGAGATTACAGTCTGGAAACCCTATTCGCATTAACATTTGCACAGCCGGATCAATCTGCATTTGTTAGTGAGATGACATTGAAGTCAAGTCTGTTTCGAAATGGTGGTAGAGCTAGATGAGGCGATCAAAACAATTGCAGCAACGCCAATTGGTTCAGCGCCGTCCAATAGTTTCAAAATTTGTTTATTATCACCCACTTTACAATTCTTCTGAAATATGGGGAAGAAATATTCAAATTGACTGATAAAAACTGATAAACACGTATACCCTGATGGCAAATTTGGTTCAAATTGTAACAGCGGGGTCAGTTGAAAGGCTATGAAAAAGTATTCTCTATTGTGTTAAATAAAGATGTTCCACAGCTTGCTTAACAAAAAGCTTTCACCATCCAGCACTATTTTGGGATGTGACCTTACTGTCCATTAGCGTCCTCTTAGATCAGAGCTAGCAGAGCTTGAAATAAGATGCGGCTGTGAGTGGAGAGGGTGTGGTTGTTTGTGGGGATGGGGACACGGGTGGGGTACTGCAACACAACACACACACACAAATGGGATTCTGCAACCCTCTTTTAATCATAATAACGGGAGGGGGCCTATGCTTGCTGTAGCAAGTACTGTTGGAAGGTTACATAGAAAATAAGCTTGACTGATGGACTGAGTGAGAGAAGTAAAATGAGCATGACAGGGAGGGCCGTATGATAAACGCAGATGAAGACAACAAGGGGCAGGTAAAGAGATGGAAGAGAGAGGGAGGGAGGGAGGAGTGGGTGCGAATGGGACACCAGAGAAGAAAGGAAGGAAGAAAAGAATCGGAGGGCAAAAGTAAATAGAAACAGAAGATCTTGGAGCCCAGATTTGGTAGTCCTCGACCGCAGGAAACCCTAGTTGGCTGGCTGACAGATCAGCGTCCTGCCTGTGTGTGTGTGTGTCTTGTGGCAGAGGTTTGGGTGTGGTTGCTCCCACAGTAGGGAGACAAACAGAAAGCCGACCCCCTTCCAAAGCCTCCTCCCTTTGGTCTACTGAGGCCCCTTCTCTCTCAGATGCTGGCTGTTTCTACCTTTTTATGATTCCACTCTCGCTGTTATCTCAGGTGAGGAGCCCCAGTCTCTCACAACCTGAGCATATCTGGTCAAGCTAATCCTGCAATTAGGCGTGCTCCTGGTGTAAAAGGTCTTATATTTAGGTATATTCTCTGCATTTTTGTTTTGCTGACATGCTATGGGAATTATATATCAGATTGAAATGCCAAGGTCAGCTAGGGTACAAAGGAGGGCAGACTTGTGTAATTATGGCCTGAACACCAATGTGGTCATGGTCGATTTGCCACCCGTGCCACTGGCAGACGTAGAATGCAACCACGTTGCGCAATAATAGCAACAATGACAGTAGGACAGCATGCAGTGTCTGACAAGGCTGCTTATGGAGATGTTACCACTTCCTCCTCATAGCGTGCCATTCTGTTTAATACATCTAAAAGTCAAGTCTGTGGATACCTTAAATCGAAACTTGTATATAATCACCTTGAGTGTCTTGAAAGGCATCCTAAAAAAAACAAATAAAAACTATATATATTATTATATAGTATTATTTGTTCAAATAAATTTTTGGTGCTAATCTTGTTTATTTCACTGAGCTTTTGGAGTGAATTACTTGTTTCTAAGTGTGAATGAATGCACCCCCATGTTATTGTCAATTTTTAAAATACAGCTTTCTTGGGAAAATGTCTGCAACACCGTCAGTTCACCTCTCTAACAAACTGTTAAATATGAGCAAATTTGCAACAAGCAGCCAAAAGGGGTTATTGTTGTAATTATAGTCAGTTCATGCTGTGCGGTTCATATGAGTCCCTTTTCTTAAGTGAAAAGCCTAAATTAAAATGTTTACTTTAGAAAATGTACCACTGTGTTTGAAAATGCACATTTTAAAAATGTGTCTTGATTGTGGAAATTCCTGAGGCAAAGTTTTAATTTAACAGCAGTGGATTAGAATAGTACACTTATATTGTTAAATTAGATTCTTCTTTATTCAGCCAAATAAAAAAAGTTTTTAACTGCCTTTGTTGTTTTTGGACAGCCTATTTTACGGCACGAACTTCACATGGGCACCTACAAATACAGCAAGCCATGGTGGACAAATATAACACTTTTACAGCATGGGCTATACATTTATACTTCAGACAAAAACAGAGAAGAGAATAGAAATAGATGCTGGCAAGACCTCTCCCCCTCCCACCCCCCCACCCTGGTGTGCGGGGATGATAAGAGTTCCAAACCAACCAAACCATGTGCTGAATGGCATGGAGTCAGTACAGTAGGGAGAAAACCACACACGCACACAGAAGAGTGAAAAGTGTTGAGTCTCTGTAATGGTAACGGATTTTTGGCTGTAGATGTATGCTATTTTGTGATGTTCTGGTTTAACCCGTCCTTATTAACTTGTCCAACTGTCCTCTTATGTATCTAGCATGATTATTTTATTGTACCTAATTTCATTCTACTCCCCTTTCCCCTTTTGTAGTGGCACCTGTGGAAACAGGCGTTTTTTCTTTTGCTCAGTTGTGTAACATGATATTTGGTTGTTTTAGGTCTTCATCGTATCATACAGGTACTTTATTGACTAGATCAGGTCATGTGATCAAAGATTGGGCTTGTTTATTTCGTAGTTTGCATTGACGTCAAATATGCATTTATGGATGTAATGTATTTGCTGTGGGGAGTTGGTGTGGGTTAGCTTGCATGACACACAACCTCTTTCTCCACCCCTTCTACTCCCTGGCCTCTCATCCTCGTTCTCCTTCCTCCTCCTCCTTGTTTACATTCACCTTGCCGTCTTTTCTCCTCCTCCTCCTCCCCTCTGCTGCTTCCTGCGTCCGTCTGTCCTGGAATAAATGCTCTCTGACCAGTGAACATATGCTGCTGGTTGTTCAATGCCCTCCCTCTGAGAGAGCCAGTGTTTGTGTGTGTGTCTTTCTGTGTGAATACAAGAGACAGAATATGCGTGTGTGTGTGTGTGTGCGTGTGTGTGTGTGTGTTCATTGAAACATATGCCTCCTGTTGCACATCAGCCATCTGTTCCCTGAATGGCCTGATGGAGTGCTGCTGTTACCATGGCAATTGGCCATTCAATCAAATAGCCCCTCAAACACTCCCCTCTGACTTGGTGCGATCGTGCCAGTGTGTGTGTGTTTGTGTGTGTGTGTTTATGTTTAGGAATTGACTGGCATAGTCAAGGAATTCCCACATGTTGGTGAAATGAGGTGGACCCTCCAAGACAAGCTGCTCCTTCATCTGCTGCTCTTTTATGAAATTATCCTTTTGTTTCTCCTTCGGGAGAACCCTCTCATCTCCAAGTATTACATTGTCTGCCCCATATGTAGGATATGTTTATGGTCTTGGGATTCTGCCAGCATCATGGTGTTCTTTAACAATGCCAGTGGATATCGGTGGAGAAAATGGATCAGAAAACCGTATTGAGACAGGCGGATAATTATTTAGAAAAGACAAAGGAATAGTACTTCAAAACCGTTGAATAACTTTTCACATTCACAAGAGAATGGCTCAATAAATGCTGTTGACCATTTTAAATGTATTTTGTTATTTCATTTTCTTATACTGTAAATGAAAGTGCATTTGAGCGACAATATGTATGACTTCCCTTTCACATTAGTTTGAGGAGTTTGTGTGATCTACTCTCAGGAGTGTCCTAATACACAAGTAGCAATGTTTTAATTAGCTAATATCTGGCCAAAGAAACTAATTTTGAGTTTGGTCTAACACATGCATACACAGCATATATGAAAACAGACAACATTTTACACACAAGTACAACGAATACATGTTTGTTACAAGGATTAGATACATTGGATAAATACAGGATAAAAAATATATATATTTTCAATTACAATTTTAATTGTCATGATATGGTTATTGTTGAATGTTCACAGACAAGACACACCAACAACAGCAGCAGGACAATTGTGGAAATGAATCTCTCAACTGTCTCTATCCGCTGGTCTATTCATCTGCACCCCAGAGCATTCAGCAACCCCACCCACTCACACTCACACACACACACACACACACACAGACACAGACACAAAAATACACACGTTTATTAACCTCTCCCACCTAGTCTCTTCAGCCCTCTCTCTCACACACCCTGCCCCACCCATTGCAGTGGTCTGCTGGCCATATGGCAGCCCACTCCAATGAGCAACCTCTCCTGGAACCCCAGCTTCTATTTATGAATGTATATTTGTTTGTCATCTCCTCTCTATCACTGCAATCTTAGCTTTCACCCTCCCTGCCTTTTGTCCAGTGAAGTAAAGATATATGTTCCGTAAATGCAGCAATGCGCTGGTTATCCGTTGTCATATTTGTGGCCTCTCTGATGTATAAAACCCTTACAAATGTCTTTGGAAAAATAAACAAGGGGCTGTTTAAAATCCAGTACTTGATGAAAATCTCAGTCTTATTACATTCATACCACACTGCCCGCAAAAACACACTGGCTCCAAAATGCACATTTACACAACATATTTGTTTTTCTAAGAATTTTGGATGTTTCCAGATACATACAAGTTGATGTCTGGGTGGTTAGTGTGAATTGTATAAGAAACACTGACAGATAGATTTGCTGACTTGCTGATGGTGGCTGGTGATGCTAGCAAAGTATGCAGCCTGGATTTGCAATGCTGTAATCAAGTTTGACTCACCAGATTTAACGAATGTTCACTCGTTCTCTTGAATTTTGTAAATGAACAAAGGTAGTTGGGGATGCACAGTAGCAAAACTGTGGGTTGTACATGTGTTTGAATGGCAGTAGGTTAAGTTTAAGCAGTATTCCCAATCTGTCACATCTTGAGAAATATCATTCACAGATACGACTTCTTAATGTGTGATGTGTACAAACATTTTTCACAAATATTGTACAATTACAAGGAACATTTTTACAATATTTACACCCAGCTTAGGGTTGGGTGTGTAGTCATAATTGGAGGTATGACTACAGTAACATGTTCATTTACCTCCAGCTAGGTTAATGACTGGTGCAAGTGCTATAGTTAATTAAATGTTATTCAGCAAGTGGGTCTTGGTCTTGGTATATTGGGTCACAATGAAGGGACTTACCTTGATCTTTTGATTATATGTCCATTTTGATTGACGTTGCAAAGAATATGTTGAGTTGACAGTTGAGCTTATATGTGTGGCTAGTGTTATGTTTTGGGACTATTTGTTTTTTTTCAAGACAAACAATTCTGCTTCACAGGTTGAAACAAATTCAAGTGACACAGAAGGAACAATAGAGTGGAGAAAATGTCTGGTGAGAAAGATTTATTTTTTCACTTGCTCTGTTGAGCACTCTTTTAATTAATCAGTTTTCAATGTTTGAAACATGAAAGAAAATTGTGTTTATGTGGGAGGGTATAATGTGCAGCAATTCATACATCCACAAACTTTCTCCTTCGGCATACACAGCATTATTGACCACAGTAGGGAATTTTTTATGGTTAGCCAAGATGTCTTGATATGATGTACCCTATTAGCATGCAAACATAAATGTGGTGGTGTTTGTTTGTGAGGGTTTAGCTGCAAACGTGCTTGGTCCCAAACCGCATGGTCCCAAACCTGGTATTGTTTCTATCTTTCTTCTAACTCGGTATCTCTCTCTGATTATCTGATTGCTTGTTATGCTTTTCTTTTTTTCTATTTGAAGGCCTTACATCTGTTTATTTACCATGTTTTGTTAATAGGCTCAACTGTTTTTAGTTGTAGCCTCCTTTGAGGAATTGAGAAATACATGCAACTGTGTGTGTGGTGTATGAGCTGCTACAGTATGGACTTGTCTATCTTATCTTTTCATTAGTGTTTTACACCTACACATGCCATCACATTAAAACACAGCATGCACGCGCCTATAAACAAATCTAATCTGTTGCTTTCCCCTTGTTGTCAATGTTCCCTTGTTCTTAGTATAAATACTATGCTTGGGGTAATTATAATATCTCAGCAGAATTCACTTTTTAATTCGCATTTAATCTTTTGGTTGAGTTTACTCAAAACTACATTAAGCAAAAATTACTCCACAGTTTAGTTTGCATAAGAAGAAAGACGATTTGAGACATAAACACACATACAGTACATGCATGTGTGTCGGGAGGAATGGACTAATTTCCACAATAGCCAATAGTGTTAGTTTTAATCAAACTCTTTACATTTTAATTCCTACTTTTCTACTTAAATAAGACATTAAATTGATGCTGCACTTCAATTTACATTAATGGTGCAATCTTCTGCCCATCACATTCTTGTGTTAGAGTTCAGGTTATGACACATGATCTTTGCCTCTCATTTATGTCTTTTTCAAAGTCTAGATGCCCCCTCTCTTTTGGTCAGCAATGGTTTAACCATCTACAGATGGGGTCTTCCTCTAAAGTGTTGATCCATCACAGGCGGAACGACCTACAGGTTAACAGGCAGGTACAAGGATTAGGAAATGCGGATAAGAGGTGATGTCAAAGGTCAATATTACATGGATATCACAGAGATGCGTTCCATAAGTTATACTGAACAACTATAAAACCTATATATCCATGGTCCAGACCATGTGCAATGTGACTTAATTCCTTAAAGCAAACTAATTTGTCTAAACGTCTCTGTTGATTAGCATTCAAAAAACTCTGGGTGTCCCCAGAGAGTTTTCTTCTAAGCAGCAGTTCATTTGACCTTTTCAACTTGTCACACTGCTGTGGGGTCTTCCTCTGTGTAATTCACAGTCAAGGGTGTCCAACTTGGAAAGTCTTTGATCACAGGGGAAAAGGAGGGAAGGATGAAGGGTTTACAGGAAGGAATGTGGTGAAGAGGGCAGAATTTGAGGTGGGCCAAGGAAATGTACAGTTCACAACAGACTAGCGCCATCCAATGATGCATATCCCCAATTAAATTTGTGTTGCCCTTGTGTGGATGTTATATATTGTGAAAATCACTTTGTAAGCTGTTTTGATTTACTAACATGGTAAGATCGCTTTTCCCCCCAATGATTGTGCTTCTTTCTTGTGTATGATGTCATTGTTTCCTTGTGTTAAATCGAGCCCAGTAAAGGAGCCTATAGCCTTCTCAGCAGGTACATGTCACCTCATCTAGCTCTTTGATGAGCACAGACACTTCCCTTAGCATTCTACTGTCAAACACACACACACTCGAACAAACACACACATACGCGCACACACCCCCCTACCTATTTACTGTGTTTGTGTGTGTGTGTGAGAGAGAGAGGGATACAGATACAGTATAACATATACAGACATTGAAATAGATTATTCACATAATTACACACACACACACACACACACACACACAGGATCAGTGTTGGGCAAGTTACTCAGGAATTGTAATAAGTTACTAGTTACTTATTACTCCTTAAAAAAGTAATAATAATGATTTACTTATTACTGGGTATTGAAAGTAATTAGTTACATTACTAGTTACATTAGTATATTTCTTTAACAATCACTTCAATGCCTCGACCCTTCGGAAAAATGACAACCTGTGTAGCCAGCTCATTTTAGAATTGAATCCTCTTTATTGGAACATTAATTAACCTTATAGAGGTAAACATCAGCCAAAGTGAAAACATTGCAGCCTCTCAAACCAGATTGGACAGGCCGGTTCAATTAACCTACCCATAGTTTGCTAGGACCAGAAATCTCGTTGTTGTAACTAAGTAATGCAACATTACTTAGATTGTAATATTATTACTGTTTTGGAAATAGTAATTAGTTACACTACTAGTTACTGAAAAAAGAATATTACAGTAACTATAGTTAGTAGTAACTAGTTACTGCCCAACACTGCACAGGAGTGATGATAAACATAACATGAGGTTTCATTTGAAGAGAACTGTGTGTGTGTGTGTGTGTGTGTGTCAGGAGCCAAACAATGACCACACTGCCTATTAGAAAGGCTAATTCAACCATATCACAATTAATACAGCATAAACTACTGTTATTAAACTAAGTATTATATCATTCTACTGTCATTTGAAAGAGTTTCCTGTGGTGGTAACTGGAATGGACACTTAATGTGTGTGTGAGACAGGACTGAGCAGAATGATAAGGTAATAGACTGCTGGTCTACATGTACAGAACAAGGCTTAGCATTTGAGAGAGTGTGGGAGGGGTGTATGAGTGCGTTTAGGAGGTTAGTTACAGGATCATCTCCTATCGTAGAGGAGGTGTGAATCCCAGTCTTCTCACCTCTAGATCCCTCTAAAGCCCCCCCCCCTTTACACCAGTCCAGGCGTTAAAGCCCCCACTGGGGTGACACTTAGCACTGGTGTGGGAAAGAGCCATGGTGCAACAACACACACACACACACACACATGTTGAGGATGGGTTGAGGTGGAGAATGTCTCCCTTTCCTGCTAGATTATATGGAGAATCAAGTCTAGACAATAAACAATGAAGTTACCTTGACAACAGAGGACTATGGACCAGCCCTAGGGCAGCAAAGCCTAAACTTTGTAAAGCTTATAGTGACACCTTTCTGTGTGTTGATATCCCTCTCACACAACATGCGTACTAATATTCAGACCTGTGTTATCTGGTAAAAATGGACTCAGATAGGTCTCATCTCTCACGCGCGCACA
Source organism: Speoplatyrhinus poulsoni (assembly GCA_025447795.1). Classification (NCBI taxonomy): domain Eukaryota; kingdom Metazoa; phylum Chordata; class Actinopteri; order Percopsiformes; family Amblyopsidae; genus Speoplatyrhinus; species Speoplatyrhinus poulsoni. Next base: position 13,154 of record JAOEGT010012993.1, read on the forward strand.
CACACACACACACACACACACACACTTTTATCTGTGACCACCTGACCAGTGTCTATTCTAACCAGAGCATCCAGCTCTGGTCTCTCTCCTGTTTTCCTGTCTAGATAACTTTTGCCTCAGTCAGTGTACAGGATGCATAATGTGTGTGGGGTGATTGTTGAGTCACCTAATTCGGGACAGATAATGCAAAGAGATAGCTTTTGACTATTAGTGTAGCTAATTACTGCCTGTTGAGATAAACCTAAGTGATTTAAGCAATGAATATTTTCTATTTCTGTCCCACTACATAGTATTATGGCATTATGGTGGTGTGGTGGTTGCTTTAATGTGATTTAAACTGTCTGATTTTTTTCCTGATGATAAAGGTATATCTAAATTCAAGCTCAGACGTTTGCCAGTTTGCCGTATGCACATGCTTTGTTAGTGTATACTTGATGCAAAAGCAGTCACCCCAGACCAGGAATGAAATGGAAAAAACGAACACGATGCAACTGCGCCATCTAGCGATGGAGTTTCTCTATCTTGTGCAGCTGGCGTCAATGTCCGGAATCCTCTGTGGCCTGAAAAACACACATTCTCAATTCTTATTAGTATAATAAAGGGCTATCGTCTCTAGGCAACATACAACTATAACGCGTTAGTAAAAACAATATTATTGATGGGAATATAGGCCTAGGCTATGCGTAGAATAATGATTTGTTTCACAGAATCAAAACTAAAATGTAATATTGCACATATAACATACTCCTACTCTGTTTATGTTTATTTCCAACAATTGCTATTATATTATGAGTTGCAATCTCTCTTTCCTTTTGTTTTCTAGTCTTGAGAAATATTGCAAAGAAGCCTATTGGCTAGAGAATCCGTGTTACAAGAGATGGATTTTGAGGAAATAACGCATTCCTGTTATGACGGCACTGCCTGCAGGAATGATTTCTGCCATATGAAGACGACACTAGAGGTCGGTAAAGCGTTTTATGTAGGCTATTTAATCTTTAAATATTCAAAGATGCCCTTAGATTTCACATAGCCTAATTTACATCAAATATGTATGGTTGCATTGTAGACATTACGTGATCTGAAAAAAGAAAATTTCAGTCTCAAACTTCGAATCTACTACTATGAGAAGGATGGGTTGTCTGACAACAACCAGGAAATAGTGAGTATCTTGGCTATAATATGCTGGATAGCCTACACAGGCTACATTCAATCAGAGCGCACTGTGCTTTGTAAAACATGTTTTATATTTAATTGGCCAAATGAGTCAAATATAGCCATGCTAAGTAGGCTACACCAATTTTTGTTGTTATAAGATATGTTTAAGACGAATTTGACCTATACCTCTTTCACTCATACAGGTCGATGAGCTGGCAAAGCTGAAAAACACATATGATGAGCAGGCTGCTGCACTCAGCGCCTGCCAGACAGATAGAGATGCTCTCCAGCTAAAGGTAGAGGAGTTGATTGTTCTCCAAAAACAGACGGAAGCTGAAATACACTCCCTCAAGGAAGAAAAGTCTCAACTTCTCAACGAATTTGACGAGAGTAAGGGATTCTTCCAGGACCTCTGGGAGAAGTGGGGCATGGAGACAAAGTCTCTGTTAGAAGAACAAGTGGAGTTGGTCCAGGACATACACAACCTAAAGCGGAAGTGGGCACAGAGAGAGGCGGAAATTATGTTTACAAAGAACTCTAAACTGGAGAAAGAGGTGCATACTGGTGTAAATGTATAGCAACTGTGTGTGTAAACACAAACCTCACTCTTTTACTTTTAGACATTGGGCCTACATGCTTATAATATTCAGTTATGACATTGTATTACTTTTGCCACCATAAGGTGACGGACCTCACCGAGCTTGTTGCCAAGCTCCAGGCTGACAGGGCCTCACTGCAGCATCAGGTTGCTGTGCTCAGCGCCTGCCAGCAAGAGAAAAGCACTCACCTGTTGAAGGTGGATAAGTTTAATGCCCTCCAGCAACAGATGGAGGAGGAGATATATTCCCTGGAGAAAAAAAGGTCTGAACACCTCTACACATCAGAGGAAAGCAAGGGAATCTCCTATGATTTCAATCTAATGATGAAGGAGGCTTTAATGGTTAGGTTTATTTATTTATTTATTTATTTATTTATTTATTTATTTATTGATATTGTAGGCTATTGTTCACATCATGTTTGCATTTACTGTATGGTATTTAGATTGTAATCGATGTGATACATTTCCATTACAGAACCTCTACGTGGAAAGTCTGAAGCTAGGTAAAATAATGCCAAAGTGTTATTGGTCCAAATTCAACCAGATTATTTCTAAATCATTCCTACAACTGCAACAGTTGGAGAAGAAAAAATGTAAGATGAATGATATTGGCCCAGAATCTAGTTTGTTGGGACATAGTTCAATCAATTAGTCTTTGATGATAAAGTGATATTAAACTTTTGCTAAAGCATTAACTGTCACTTTATTACTTTAGTATTAGTAGGTCATGGTACATAAAAGACATTGCCTTTTCTCCAGACCCAAAAATATAGATATACAAGCTGTCTCTAGACCTAAGTATTGTCAATGTAGCCTATGCTAGGCCATTATAGTGCTGGTGCGTGATACTAAATACAATAAGCTTATTTTATAGCTACTTCAATAGATATATATTGAGAGTATTTTGCTATGAACTATTCACTGCTAACAGGATTTACTTTTTACACATTTAAAGATGGATGACAGTAGAGGCATTGTTTTATTCGCTGACCTCGCTCATTGCTGAATGAGCAACAAAAGAGACCACATCATTATTTTTTTATATTATCCATATCACACAAATTATAAATAATTTTAGGTCTGACTAAAATTATTTATTTATTGATCTTAGGCTATTCTAAAGCTGCATTTTTAGCTGCAGTGCCTATACTTAGAATCCATCAATCTCCAATGTATATCATATAGCCATAATAGCTTTGCTGTGTGGTATATGGTAGCTATGGCGTACACGTCACGCAGTGTTCGCAGTCTTTTCCTCCTACTTGGCGTAGACCATGGTTCATTTTGAATCTATTGGAGAGCTGGAACCAATCGGCGTGGCTATAATTGATTTGACCGCCTCATCATCACTCTAGACTTTAACGTCATCTATCTAACCCACGTTGATTGGGCCGCCAGCGGTGTGGCTGTGCATACAGTTATTTTTTGTTTTGTTTTTATTTTTAATAAATTTGCAAAAACATGTATTTTAATCAATTTGGGAATAAAGATGTAACATAATAAAATGTGAAATGTTACGTGAATACTTTACGGATGCACTGTATGTGCAAGCTCAAGCCCGAGTCCCTCGCTCCCTCCTATTCACTGCGCATGTACCGTAAAGTGAACTTACTTAACCCTCCCCCTCCTCCCTGCTTCTCCGTGGGGTGATGGTTATGGTTCCTGATGGTGATGTCTCTGGAGCGCAGAGCCGGCGTGCAGGGATGAAACAGCATGAGACACTAAGAATTGTGATTTGGTACTCCCTGATCTGTTTACAATAACCTGCCTAAAAAAATATATATAACAGAAACTGGCGTAATGCGTTAGGCTATTGCAGCATATCTGGCATTCATATGGGACATCCTGGAGCAACCTGCTGTCTCTACTTAAACCGAGTAGCAAATCGAACCCTAACCCTATTGGTGCCTTCAAACTATGTCTATTGGAGATAGCATAATAGGATAATGTTCCGTCTGTAAAGCCTTATTACGGATAAACTCAACTCATCATCTGAGGTAAGGTACAAGATGTTGCGCAATATGTAGGCTAGAATCTCTCGTTCAGTACATTCAGTATTTATTAGCATATATAGCAATACTCTGGTCTTTTATGATCTCTGTTCTGTGGCGGCTGTTCCCAGTAAGCAATATGGGCGTCTATGGACGTTGAAAAGTTGACACTTTTTTCAATAATTCAGGCTAATTCAGATTTCGCAATATAGCCAGATATACATAATGTCTGCCTCCCTGTAGCATTTTATGTTGATAGGAGGTTACAGCATTATTATAATAATTATATTCCAAGTTCTGTCAAAAAATGTGAATAGTTGATTAGTTTAAAAATACACTTTAATAAAGTATGTCAGGAAATCTTAGCAGGATATATTAGTCCCCACCCTAGAGCTGTTGCGGGAAATAGAAAATCCACTACAATGAAACAGCGTCACGATTGGTGGAATGGATGGTTAGTCGATATATGGACCATGTGGAAGGATGATGATGATGATGATGATGATGATGAAGAAGAAAAAGAAGATTGTTAGTCTAGAAAAAGACTGGGTCTGCAATCTGTGAAAGACAACAAGCTAAGAAAAATGTGACAGCCCAAATGTATGGTGAAATATTATATAAATAGGTTATGTTTAATCAATTTCTTTCTGCGTCTGCAGGCTATACCGACTAAACTGTACCTGGTAAACTGGTAAACCGTAGATTATCTCGTGCTGGAGCATTTGAACATTAACAGAGAGAGCATGTGTGCTAGAGAGAGAGAGAGAGACAGACAGACAGACAGTGACTCTGCAAATTAGACAAACAGCATCACCGTCAGGAAGAAATGTGCACATCTGTACAGGCAGGGAATGTTCTACAGGAACCAGTAAGATGATCCTGCAGCACTGAGCAACTGGAGAGAAAGACAGAAAGATATGGCAATACACAGATGATGATGATAGCTGACAGCATCATAACACAGGAAGAGAGAAACTCTACAAGGAGTGTCTTATGCAGAGCAGCAGAACCAGGGCTGTGCTAGGCTACACCGTACTGCCATGTGGGTGACCACAATGAGACAGAATAACAGTAGCATTTAGCCATTTTAATGTTCTCATATTAGCCTATGCAGTAGTCTATTTTAGATAAATAAAATAATTGATTTGACTGGCTAAAAATAAGAATGCTCTAATCTCTGCTAGCAAAACTCTTCGTAAGCATTTTAAAATTTCATCCTGTTTGTTATAGGCTACTTCTTCACTGCTGTAGACACCCGTTTCAACCCAGGACTTCAAGGCCCAAGACCACAATATCAGCATCCATCCTGAGACTAGAAGCTTTTTGTTTGCCATGTATTCCCCTCAGAGTCTCCACCGTTGGGGCATCACTCACAGTGAGAGCATGGAGCGGTTGGCCTACAACCAAGGTAGGCCCAAGATGTTTATTTTGGCCTAAGTTACTGTATGCCTCTTATCTGCTGTCAAAGTAGATTCATATGTGCCATTCTGAATAGCCTAATTCTCATTCTTTATTATTTATTATATTTTCATATCAATACGATAAACAAAAATGTAACTTGGGATACAGACAGGCTACAATACAGGTGCATAATAATAAATTACAAAATTGCGGGAAAAAAAGTAACTTAAATAACTCAGTTGAGAAGGTGAAACTCATATACAGTATATCATGGATTAATTACACACAAAGTGAAACCAGCCTGAATTAGTTTTCATCTTGATGATTACAGTTTACAGCTAAATGAAAACCCAAAATTCAGTATCTCAGAACATTTTAATATTGTGAAATAGAGCAATATTGTAGAATGTAAATGGTATCTCAGTCCAGTTCAGTAGGCTTCACAATCATGCAGAAGTCTGCTGACTTGACAGATGTGCAGAAGACAGTCATCGACACCCTTCACAAGTAGGGAAAGACTCAAAAGATCATTGCTAAATAGAAGCTGGCTGTATCCAAGTATATTCATAGAAAGTCGAGTGGTAGGAAAAGGTGCACAAGCAACAGGGATAACCGGAGCCTTCAAGCAAAGTGGGAGGTTCACAAGGAGTAGACTGAGGCAGGAGTCAGTGCATCTAGAGCCACCACGCACAGACGTATCAAGGAAATGGGCTACAGCTGTCGCATTCCTCGTGGCAAGCCACTCCTGAACCAGAGGCAACGTCAGAAAAATAACTGGTCAGCGGTCCAAAGTCGTCTTTTCAGAATAAAGTAATAGGTTGCATTTCATCTGGCAAACAAGATCCCAGAGTCTGGATGAAGAGTGGAGAGGGGCAGAAACCAAGTAGCTTGAAGTCATGATTTGGGGAGCCATGTCATCTTTTGGCGTTGGTCCACTGTGTTTCATCAAGTCCAGAGTCAACTCAGCCATCTACCAGGACATTTTAGAGCACTTTATGTTTCCTTCTGCTGACAAGCTTTATGGAGATGCTGATTTCATTTTCCAGCAGGACTTGGCACCTGCACACTGCCAAAGGTACCACATGATTCAATTACCATGGGGTTACTGTGCTTGATTGGCCTGCAGGTCACCTAACCTGAACCTATAGAACATTTCTGGGGTTAGTTGTGTCAGAGACCCAACAAGACCCAACAATGCAGACGAGCTGAAGGCTGCTATGGAAGCAACCTGGGCTTCCATAACACCTCATTAGTCCCTCGGGCTGATCGACTGCATGCCATGCCAGATAAATGCAGTAAATCATGCAAAAAGAGCCCCAACCAAGTACGGAGTGTTTTTGCACAAACACACTTTTCAGAAGGCTGAAATGTCTATATTAAAATTCCTTTTATCACTGGTCTTATGTCATATTCATATTTTCTGAGATACTGAATTTGGGGGGTTTATGAGTTGTAAACTGTAATCATCAGGATTTTAAGCAAATACAGGCTTGAACTAATTCACTTTGTGTGTAATTAATCCACGATATATATGTTTTTCACTTTGTCAATTGAATTATTGAAATTACTTAACTTTTCCACAATATTCTAATTAATTGAGATGCACATGTATTCTAGTGCCACGCTGCCAGACTAATTAACCCATTCGATAAAATCTTACTGTATTTTGGCTACACGTTCCGCTTTAAACAGTAGATGGCAGCATAGCACTTGCGTCCTTTGCAACAAAAAAAACATTACGTAGTGCTTTTGTGAGTCTTGTGAGCTTGGCACCGCCCATCTGTAGGGTGCTGCGAATCTAACGTACTGTAGTGTCGGCGTGAAGTTATCGTTGTAAACAAATATCTACTATAGCATCATGAATGGTTTAAATATATTTTTTCACAAGACTGCGAAATGATACTGAAAACAAAGCAGATTGACGATTGAAGATATACCATATTGCTTTGCAGTCCAGAAAGGCACTCCGTCATTATCGCCAGATGATATCCCGGAGATTTTTTTATGCTATGATAGTCGCCGGGTGAATGATGCATTAATGCTAGCTTGCTAGCATTAGCTGACCGTATGAACCGCACACCTTGCTATTGTATCGACTAGCATTTAGTAAGATCAGAACCAAATGGCATCGCCCGCAGAACACGACTTGGCTTTAGCAGAAGGGGAGAGCCACAAGGAAAAAACCCAGACGTTTGGGATTTTAAGGCTACAGGAGGAGAAGTGTAGTGTGGGAGATAAGGCCAGTTGCAGCAGCACTATGCGAGCAGGAGACGGACGGTGGCAGGCTCCTATTTTTGCCCTGGCCAGGAAAGCATCCGAGACTTTTTCTGGGAGCATTCATGTCCTCCCCAAAGTATCAGACCACAGGACATCTCTGCCTGAAGAGTGGACTGTCAAAGGTAAATAGTTTCGTGGGTATGGTGGAGGGATTTAAAAATGATAAATAACTACCGGTATATCATTCCATAGCCTACTGCTTCCCTCTGCCTTTAATTATATTATTCTTCTGTCTTTGTTAAATTGGGGGATTTTGTTTATGGGCCAAAATTATTGTCACTTAATTAGGTAGCATAGTCTACTTGATCTACATGCTGTCATTATTATAACAGAATGTTGCTTACAATTGCTGGTGTATAACCTACATGTTAATCTATTGACAATTGTAGATCTGATTGTAAATTGCCTTGGGGGAAAAACTGCTAAATGCAGTAAGTGAAATTACACCTGTCTTTAATCCTCTCTTCTGTTTTGTACCCAAACATTGCTCTTGTGCTTAGTGTTTGACCCAAACATTGTAGATGTTGACCCTGTTGTGTTAACAACTGTTTTGTTTACATTTTTCAATTACACACACATTCTTTCTAGTGATTTTATTTGGAACTGTAGTTTAGAATTGTTTGAAGCTACTATAGTTTCAGGCACTCTTAATGTCAAATTTGTCAGAGAATTTCTACCTTTGATTTAAAGTTTTATTTTTATTCCTTTGCCAATTTCAGAGATAACATTGATTAGGTAATGGCAAAGACTGTATGTGGCATTGCGTAACCATTTTATTCATAATTGCCTTACATACATGAATGAATGTAAATTAATAGGAATAATACAAAAAATAATACAATCATACAATATGTAGTGTTCTATAACACCTTTTGAAATTAATTGTTTTAAGTCTGAACTGGCAGTTATGAGAACCATTTATTTTCCTTCAGAAAACCTTTTGGCCCAACAGTCAAGTGGTGCTAAGTGAGCACCCTATCAACCAGATGGAAAGACCAAACAATGTGAACAGAAAATAGAACATAGAAAATATGGTTGCATTTTAGTTCCATCCCTGAACTCATAATGGAGTTACAATAACAATTTCACCAATTCCACTGACAATTTAAGCAAAGCTTATGTAAGTCTTACATTGCTAAAAAACAAACAAGCACAACGATGCATTATAGGAAACTGCAAAAGAAAATATTATAATGACACTATTGGTAGCTATTACACTATTGTTATTATTTTTAAGTCAAGTTACACCTAAGACAAAGGCAACATGGTCTAGAACAGGGGTGGGCAATTATTTTCACTTAGGGGCCACATTGAAAATGTCAGAGAACTTCGCAGGCCACATTCCATTTTTAGCCAACATGCTAAAACATTTGAAAATTAAACACAAATTAGCTAACTTTGTTAACTTGCATATATAACACCATTTTCATAATCAAATGTAAATGCAGCAGTCATTTTATGTTGTAATATTATTTTTTTTAATGTTTGATATACTGTGCGGGCCGGGTAGAATGTCTCAAAGGGCCGGCCTGACTTTGCCCAGGCCTGGTCTAGAAGGTAGTAACGGTCAGTAAAACAATATAAAGCAAATAAGCAATATACAATGTACAGTACATAGCATACACTAAATATATTTCAGAATAATACAGTATTCTGATTCTTTTGAAGAGAAACATTTGAGTTAGCCCATTGTTACAAGCTAACCATTGTTAAGTACTTAACCGTACATGGAGCACACTGTGTGTGTGTTCGTGTGTGCTGCAGCCTTACGAGACCCCATGGCCATGGAGCGGGCCAATCTGTTGAACATGGCTAAGCTCAGCATTAAAGGGCTGATCGAGTCTGCTCTGAGCTTTGGAAGAACCCTGGACTCTGACTACCCCCCTCTTCAGCAATTCTTTGTTGTCATGGAGCACTGCCTCAAACATGGACTGAGGGGTGAGAGCTACGTGTGAGAGAAATTTGCATGCTTTGTGGTTCTGTAGATTGGCTCTGAGTATTCACACATTAAATTATTTATTTAGATTTTGAAATAATGTTCATATGCAGTATTTATAATCTCTTTGTTTTAGTTTTGATGCGCTCTATTTATAAAACACATATACAGTTTCAATGCTGGTGCATTGCAAACAATAAACCACATTTATTTTAGGTTAGAAAGTGGGAGAACTATCATTTATGTGCCTGCGGTAATAACTACTTTATTATTAGTATATTTATTGTTATTCAAGTTCTAATTTTGTACTTAATTTACACCTGTTTTAGTATTTTCCTACTTTCTTCCTTGGTTCATTAGCCCTCATTCTTGTTTTGTCACACCAGTGAAGAAGTCCTTCCTGGGGTTTAATAAGTCTCTCTGGGGTCCACTGGAGCTGGTGGAGAAACTATGTCCTGATGCAGCAGAGATCTCAGCCTCAGTACGAGACCTTCCTGGACTTAAGTAAGGACACACACACATACACACACGCACAGTAACATGATGCAGTGACCTAACCTAGAGGGGAAAGAACCTGTATCCTATATGACTTATTTTCACTTCACCTTTCGTGTGTTAATTCCTGTGTCTGGCTGTCGGTGCCTATATGTATCATTCATGGATATATAATTTCTGTTTGTTCTTGTAGAATTCTCTAGCAATTTGCACATACAGTATAGTATTCCTAGTAGAGGTTAGTGCACTGAAACCCAACAACAACCTCTACTACTGTAGGCTGAACTCTATGATTATCCTACAAAAAGAGGAACACTATAGTTGTAAAAGTTTCCTCTACTGATGCTGAATCAGTCAGATATGCAAGTCGGGTCCTAAAATATGTTTTGCCAATGTTAAGAAAAGGAAACTGCACTGAGTGTGATGTATGTAATGCACACGTGTTTAAACCCTGAAACAAACAAATGTGCTCTGATATCTGAAAACAAGTATTAGTGAATATTAGTACATTTAGATTAGGACATGTCAGGTCATGCAAAAAACATGACTCCTTCAAATCAACACAAACCTTCCTCAAAAGTTTGCATGCACAGAATATGTGCATGCTTGTTTTGTAAATAGGAATATTCACAAAGTGGCGTTTCAGTGTGTGGGCAGAGTTTCTGAGGGAGTTTGTTTTGTATTGAGCTCAAAGTTAGTTAGTGTTCTAGAATGACAAACCCTGCCTAAAATGAGAGACACAAATGAACTGTGTGTGTGTGTGTGTGTGTGTGTGTGTGTGTGTGTGTGTGTGTGTGTGTCTCCCAGGACACCATTGGGCAGGGCGAGGGCATGGCTTCGTTTGGCGCTCATGCAAAAGCGGCTAGCAGACTACTTACGACTACTCATCACCAGAAAAGATCTGCTCAGGTACACAGACACACACCCACAATATACAAAATAATCTATCAAAGGGAGCCTGGAAATATTAAGTACAGTGTTTTCTGGCTATATTAGGAAATTCCACTTATTTCTGTTCACTTCTACTTCACATCTTTACCAGGGACAACAGGGTAAATGCAGAACGTATGTGTGTGTGTGTGTGTGTTCTGCTCCACAGTGACTTCTATGAGAATGCAGCTGTCATGCTGGAAGAGGAGGGATCTGTGATCGTAGGTCTGCTGGTAGGACTAAACGTTATCGACGCCAACCTCTGTGTCAAAGGAGAGGACCTAGACACCCAGGTACCCACAGCAGCAACCAAAGCTAATGAATGTCTACTCAGCGTGGCAAAATGAGTGAAAACCCTGCTGATGTTTGCTACACAAACATGTTTTTGTTGTGTTCTTTTTAGGTGGGGGTAATTGACTTCTCTATGTACTTGAAGAACGACATTGATGACTACAGGAGCGAAGAGAGGTCTATCATTTTTTCTTCTTCTGTCTAATCCAAGGTTTCTCCACGTGCTTACCATAACCAGATGGTCAGCGCTAAGGGCAATGTTTTTGTGTTTGGCCCGATGACCAGAGCTGCATTATCCCACTAGTTTTCACTGTGCTGCCCTCTCTCTGTTCTGTCTGTTAGTGATCCAAACTCTGGTCAATGATTAGCTACGCTGTCTATATAAACACACTGTTGTGCACTACTCGTCTGATGCGTTCAATTAACATGTTGGAACCTGCAAAAGGTGCCACCAGCTGTGCTGCCCTGCAGCATTACACTGCCGTCACGTCAGTATACACCCAGGCAGCCTCAGTTTGGCCTGCCGGTGTGATGGTTACGGCATCTGCGTTTTATCTTTTCCATTTCTGGTTCCCATACACACAGGAACAGCCAGATAACATCTATCCTGGATCAGAAAAACTATGTGGAAGAACTGAACCGACAGCTCAAGTAAGGCATCAGTGTTTGGCAGGAAATGTACTTGTCTTAACTGTTATGTATTTAGTCATAATTTTCACAACAAAAAATTACAAATCAATTATTTGGGGAAACTTGAATTCTCTGTGGGCTAACCAAAAGGCATTTTCTGGTCTCCCTTGGCGACCTAGCCTTGTCATGATAACTGCTGTCTTATGTGACCCCTGCTACTAATAATTTCAATAGCTACCCTGGAATGCAGAGCCATGAAAATAACAGAGGGCCGCCAACAGAAGTTTGACATTTTCATCAGTCACATGGTTCATGGAGAGGCTAAACCTCTGGCAAAATAGTTACAGGAAGTGCTTGGTGTGCAATTTAAATATATAGGTACAGATATATAACTAAATTTTTTGGTAATTAGTAGTCAATAAATGCACCGATTTACATGTAAAATAGTTTTAGGCTAACTTCCGGGAACTATTTTGAGGCTCCGTTGCTGTGAATTAACGGTCCATTGGAGTGAACGGAGATGACGCAGCTCTCTCTTTACATGGCTCTGCTGGAATGTTCTATTCCTTCCTTACTTATATATTTAAGGGCCTAGCCCCGAAGGGGCGAAGCCCTTATTGTTATTGTACGTTTTCTTCTTATTATTATTATTGTTCTGTCATTGAAGTCAATGGCAACCCCTAGAACCGTGTGGTAAAAAGTTGGGAATTTTGGCACACAAGTAGCCTAG
>JAOEGT010013004.1:0-10852 GCA_025447795.1 Speoplatyrhinus poulsoni
TTGTGAATCACAAAATACATTTGTGAATTGCATGACATTTATTTGCGAATTATGACACTAATCTAACCCCATAATACTGAGCTGTAGTGCAGTTTCTATCCCCTAAATGGTTTACACACTGACTATTTGGTTTGCAGCTGTATTTAGTGAATCAAACCCTGTGTGCTCATTTGCTGATAACATGCAACGCGGACAACAGTCGTATGCGTTTTCTGACCGTCATACGAGGCTTCTTCCAGTCGCACATGTGAGTTAAGATATAAGGTTTGGCAAACAAATGTACATCACTTTTAAGTGATTAAGTGATTGGCACCATTGAGGAATTTAACAAAGCCAGGGCCTCTGTGCCTTTACAAATGTACAGCTATGGTTCCACACTATTGGACATACAAGGCAGTAGAAGCCAGTGATGTGAAGCATTGGGCCCTGCAGCCCCTCAGAGTGGTGGATGGGGCCCCCAGAGTGGCAGCGGAACACTGGAAGATACTTCCAAAGGCTCATAGAACTATTTCAAAATTATATCCTTTATTCACACATTATGAATCTGTATACTACTATCTTTAGCACAATGTGCATGTATGTTTATACATACAGTTTATACATACTCATGTACCAAGTTTGGTATAGTCACACAAACTCTAGCTGTCTTCCTGTGAAGGACTTTTTGAAGGTCGGTCACAAAGTGCCCAGAAGGATATATAGTATAAATATACTGTAAAACTGTTTGCTCCTCCTCTCATTCTCTCTGTCTTCTCTCCATCCGTTCATTCATTAATTTGTACAGAGGAGGCGCGTGGGGGGGAGATTCTTTCCGTAAATCCTCAGCCTGTTCATGATGTCATCGTCATGGCGACAAGGCCGACACTGAGCAGATGCAGAGGCACACACACCTGACCCTAACCTCACACACGCACACACAGAGGCTCATCATTTCACATAAAGGTATGAAAAATTACACACACACACACACACACACAGATATAGACACTTAATCACACAAACACAAAACGGGGCCCAACCCTTATTAAAACAACTTTAAGCCCACCACTTTATCAGACACACTGCCTAGCCTTAGATCACACATGCACGCACGCACACACCCAAACTCCATATGCTGCGTTATCTCTCCAATGCTGTCACACAACAATGCAATCTACAGTATGTGTGCATGAGTGTGTGTGAGGGATGTGTAGGAAGGTGCACATGCATGCGTGCGTGTGTGACCAGGCATTCATGCATTATTAGTGTATTAGTGTGTCAAGTGTGTGTTTGAGTGTGTCCCTCTGTGGAGAGTGATTGCTCCAAGTGTGTGTGTGGAAGTGCGTAAAGTAGTTTGAAAGTGTGTGGAAGAGAAATTTGCGTGCGTGCGCGCTCGTGTGTGTGTGTGTGTATGTGTATGTGTATGTGTGTGTGTGTGTGTGTGTGCGTGCGTGCATGAGATGCTGAGCCGGTCCTATGTGACAAAATCCAGTGTCTCTCTAAGACAAACACAGAGCCATTCTTGAAATAATCCTCTACTTCTGCTCTATAACAGTTTATGAACCTTATGAACCAGATGGTATAGCTTCACTTCTCTCCTCCACGCTGTCTCCGTCTGAGACGGTGGTTTACTCCTCGTAGGTATTCTTTGTAATCTACCCACACTCTTAGAAGAAAATGTGGTTTCTTGGTATTGCAGTTAAACCTGATGCACACATTGATTGCTTTACAATCGTTACATCCTTGAGCAAAATGTAACCCAAACGTGAGCCTAACTAATCACTGTAAAGTCACTTTGGATGAAAGCACGTGCTAAAATGACCAACTTGTAACTTAATGTTGGGAACAAAACTGTCTAGAAAGAGAGAGACGTACTTGGATGTTTCTATAACCCTGCTTTCAGCCTCTAATCAAGGACTGCTCCTTTAACTGATCACATTTGCCTATTAACATTCAGGATTTGTCCCTATTAGGGTCTGTCCATTTTACGTTAGGACTTCCATTTCTCCCACTGGAAGTCTTTATGAGAGTAGAAGTCAGGAGAACCTCTGTGGTGTGTGAGCCTAACCAGCTTCTGTTCAAGACAAACAGACTGCAGCCGACAGGAACCCCCATTTCCTCACAGCTAAGGTTTACATGTAAAGTGGGATGGTGGACCTGGGTTTGGATTAGATGTCCCTCACAGAGAAAGTCAGTGACAGTGTTGATCAGCAGAGAGATTTTAATCACTCCAGGAGTCCAAATGGAAGTAATGGAATGGCCTCAGATGTACATCCCAACATATGGGGGGGAGGGGAGACTGACTTTTGTCCAAAACCATGACAGGAAATGTAAGGAAAATGTAAGACACCATACAAAATGGATGATTAAAGAGCATAAGAAACAGTGAATGAGAGGAGTACACAAGTTGTGTATTCTGCATAGTGTAACCCATTAATATTGAACAGGTAACACCCAACACCCGGAGAGATGCATGGATGTAGGATTATACATAAACAGAGTTCATAGAGTAGCCATGGATACCCAACACTTGAAACTATTGTAGCAGAGACAGACAGCCAATATAAACCAGCAGAAAAACATACCTTCTAAAGCACAAGCCTATTAATATTAAGCTCTAACACTGTACTACTCTATAGGCTTTGTCCGCCATAACGCCACTTACAGTCCACTAAACTTCAATGATGGAAAACCATACAGACAGTGAGGGAACGTGTTGGTGTGTTTATATTGCTGAAGTATGTAGAGTGGGGGGAACATGAATGCTGTTTTACTGGACTGGTGTTACTGCAATATTTAGCTTGCGCCCGCTGACCTCTGACAGTGAACTGTTGCATACAGACTGTTGTCACTGACAACGCAGATAGCCACACCCACTTTACCTCATTGTTACACCTTAACCCTGCTGTCGGCAGTATTGTCTGAGAGCAGGACAGAAGGCCCTAGAGACACTGTTGCCCCCTCCCCAAACACCCCAGCACTAGACCATCCTGCCCCCGTCCTCCACTGACATATAAATGACCTCCTCCTCACAGCCCGGTGTAGCGTGGTGCACCTGCTGCTGGAAGCTGGAGGCGGTGGCCTGCCTGCGCTCCGTCTTAGGGAACACCTGAGATGTTCTGGAGCTCCAGCGTGGGGACTGCCTGTCCTCTTGCCTGCGTTGGCAGCATCCACCAGGCGGCTGTTCTTCTGCGCCAGTCGGGAGGGCGTTGCCCGCTCTCTCTTCGACTGAGAGCTTCAGCCCGCCGGGGCGAATGCTGGCCAGGGTTCCAGTTCTCTCGCAGCTTGCTTGGCGTTTCGTGTCCCGTTGTTGTTCTCTGCCACTGCTGGCCCTGTTGTCTAACCGTCATCTCTCCTGTCAGCCATGTTCTCTGCCAACCAGAGAACATGGCTGACGCTCCCTCTACGGTTAATTATCAACCTGGCTTACATCGCTCGTCACATCGCTAATCACGTTTGTACTTGGATGACGGCCCTTTAATAAGATAAAGGTGCTTTTATTGTCACATACATGTAGTGAAATTCACCCTCTGCATTTAACCCAACCCTCAAGGGAGCAGTGGGCAGCCGCTTTGCAGCGCCCGGGGACCGACTCCAGATATAAGCCATTGTCAGAGAGTGAACCTGATAACGTGCGTGTGTTAAACATAAACACACGCACACACACAGGTTGGTTCACTTGGTAGGCTCACATGGTCGGCTGTCCATATAGAAGATAAGTGGAAAAGTTGTTACATAATTAAAACACTCACGCACACTTCAATATGCTGCTATGTGCATTCCTCCCTATAAAACGTTAAAGGACTGTGGTCGTGTGTGTGTGTGTGTGTGTGTGTGTGCGTGTGTGTTGAAAGAAGACGTGGATGAAAAGTAAATGTAAGATTTTGAAAGAAAAAGAACCAGGCAAGCGCTATATAGGATAAATATCTGTGTGTGTAGTTGTGTGTGTGTGCCCGACAGGGAAAAAATGCTTCTCTTAAAGAACCGTTGTACATCAGAGAGGCTTAAAAACACACAGGAATTAGGCTCACACACACATGGATTGACGGGAGGGAATAACATTTGGAGGGAAAACAAATCAGAGAGAGAGAGAGAGAATCATGGAGCGCAGGTGGAACTAAGTCATGACACAATTAGGATGTGTTGCTGACCTCCACCACCCCACCGGACACATTCGTCTTCCTCAGACCGGGTGTCCACTGTGGCGCTATAGCAATGCCAGCACATTCACTACAACGCTCGCTTAATGAGAGGAAAACAGAAAGCAACAGCAAACGAGAGAGGAGGACCAGGCTGATTCAGAAACTCATTATTTGAGCCGTTTTCTATCGCCATTCACTACATGGTGAATTCAGTGCCGGTACATACACACACAAACCATGAGCTCTCAATATGGGAAGCATGTTTAAAAAACAACAACACGACATTGTTAACCAGTCGCAGGTGAGGGTGTCCCAAGTCACCATGACGAGCGGTTGCCCACTACGGATGCTAAATGTACCGTGGGCTTAAGTGGATCTCAGTGCAGGCAATGAATTTCCAGCGCTGTGAACAGAATGCAATCTGTGCATGTATTTAAGTGACCGGTGTGGCAGTGGAGTATGTAGCAGGGATTCAGCAATGATCTAGCCAGCGGCGCCTATAGGGCTGTGCTGCTTCAACAGAGCCTTCCATAAGGGCGGTACTGTCTTGGCTGGAATGCATCCATTCCAGCCAACCATGTAGTGTAAACAAGTCAAAACCTTGGTTCTGCAGAGACGGGCAAATGACACTTTTTAATGACGTTTAACGGTGCCTTCGATCCCCTGGCAAACACGCCATGTAGTCAGTCAGTGGAACACGTTCCTGTCTGACTTCACACACTCCCTATTCCCCTTCGTCATCGCTCTCACATGTTGAAGCCCCTTCTGGCTGGCTTGTATTTCAAGCTGATGCCGCACTGGCCCCCCGTTTCTTCACTCTCTCGCTCCTTGTATTGATGTATCAATGTTCTATTCCCATAATCACAACCAAATGTAGTTAATTGTATGCATACAATACATACGGTATGTACTGTAAATATGCTTCATGATCAATACTGCTATAGATTTAAGTAGAGGATACAGATGCTTCCAGAGAGAACACTTGATTTGCTAGAAATAAACCAGATATTCACTCATCCCAAGGGAAAACAACAAGGGGTCTTGGTCTTAGCACTTGAGGCTTGCTTTTTAAACCCTCTTTTGTGGCAAACTAAGATTTCAATCTCTTGACACCCCCCCAATCCCACCACACACACACAGTGTGTCTCGTGTCTTTCTGAGGGGATTGTGTGTTTGCGTGCTTACTTATGCATGAATGTGTGTGTGTGCAAGTTCTACTGTACACACATTGACTCACATGGGAAGATGATGCTGTTGTATAAGTGATTGTGTATCCCTGTGTGTGTTGCATGTATGTCAGGTTGTTGGGGTGTATTACCTGTAAGGAAATCACTGCGTAGACATAATAAGATAATATGTTCTTCACAAACACACACACAGACATGCAAAAAGAATGACAGAGACAGTAAACTCACAGCGAGACAGAACGCTCATAAAATCTCAGATAGCTGGAGAGGGAGAGAAAGAGAGAGAGATTGGGGGGATAACAGAATATAAAAGGAAGGATGAGCAAGGAAAGAGAGCCATGGTGCTGGGGGAAGAATAAAGATGGAGTGAGGAGGAGGGGGCGGCGCGGAGGGAGATAAAACAACGCACTCGGCAATAGAAGAGAAATAAATTCAATTTATAGTTTTCACCTTGAGACATTTGCCAAGGACGCACCGGAACACGTCTGCCCAAGGATTGTGTGTGTGCGCGCGCGCACGTTTGTCCGTCTGCACATATGCACTTCCTCTGGTGTAACTGTCCATATAATGCAATGTATGTTTTCATAACAGCATAACAATGTACCGCATACACAACCAACTATCTTTGTATTTACAAACTGTAAAAATTTAATGTAAAATTCTTGAAACATTCTCATAATGCGCCATTAAAAGCACCTTGCAACTTTTTCAGAGACAAAGCTCTCAGCTACAGTAGCTGGGTTTACATGGGCATTTTCCGAATGGAATCTTTCCGATTGACGATTTCGGGTACCTGTTTACATGGGGTGTCACTTAATCGGGTCTGGTGTTTACATGCGTTGTCGCAACTTATCGGAATAGATGTTAAACATGCACACATTATCTACCTCATAATGTAACGTGTCCCACTAGCAAAAGCCTAAAATGGGCTAGCTTCTAGTTGTAGGTACGTTGTTGTAGAGAGTGAGGCTATTTGTGTGACGGGTGGAGAAATGTACGGCTCCAGAAGTCACCGTACTAACTCCCATTCACTTATTTGCTTAACTGTTTTTTTTACAGATTTTGTACAGTGGCTGTGCAGAATAGCCTACCGGCATCGCATCACACAAAGCGTAAACAAAACGGAAACATGCACAGAAGAACGCAACCAGGAAGCAATTGTGTTTAACTCTTTACATGGTAGAATCTTCTTTCAATCGGTTATGGAACGTGTTTTACTACTAACCTGCTTCGAAAATACATTTCAATCTTGTTGGCCGTTTCTCTTCCGATCGTGGCGTTTATATGGAGCATTTTCTATCAGGTTGGGCTTTTAACCTGATTCCAATTGGAATAATAGGGTGCATGTAAACGCAGCTAGTGACTTGTTGAACTTTTGTTCAATCATACTGCATGCAGTCGACTTCTCAATATGCGGTGGTGCCTGCCCTTAATTAATGTATCGTGAATCTGATGGCCAACACAGTACTCCAAAGCTAACAGAAAGAATATCCCGGATGTTTTCTTGCCAACATCGCCACAAAAACTATCTAAATATCAATGATGCATCAAACTGTATGTTGGACATATACAGAGTCCAAAGAATCGTTATGACAACAATTCATCCTCATCCAAAACTAACAGTTTAGACAGCTGGGGAAAACTAATGCCTGGGAGTCATTAATAATCACGTGACCACAACCGCAGTTTGTTCTTTTCAAGAAAACCATTCTCTGCAAGGACGAGGGTAAATAATTGTCTTTGTTGGAAATTCAAGAAACCCCAGACCTCGTGAATGACAGGTTATAGAACATTGCAGCTTTAATCACATAGAAACATCTTGTTGCCAGGCAATAAATGAATATCTGACCTCACTGTAGGTCTTACATGGTTGCCTGTTGCAGAAAAGACGAGTACAGTATTTTCTGTGTCATTTAACTTTTGACATTGACTCATTATACCCGAGTACTAAGTTTAATTGGAAGAACTGATGGGGACGAAGAGAACAACAGAGAATGATCATTTCAGAAGGATGTATCACATGCTGGAGGCCGTTGGCTGAGCTGAGTTGTCTTTGGACACGTCTTTCTCTCTCTCCCTCACTCACTGCATCCCTCCATCTCTAGCTGCCAAAACATATTCTGTTTCTTTTATTTTATTATCCTCAGTATGCACCCCCCCCAAAAAAGAAAAACTGATTCATAACAGTCCCCTGACATCTCTTCATATTTTCCCTTGTTCTTTTCTTCCTTAATCTCTTTCAAATGTTCGCCATGCCATCAACACACCTCTTATCCTCCTCTCCCTACCCTCCATTTCATTCTCATATCACTGTGTCTCTCCTCTCCTCTCCCAGGCTAAAGAAACCCCTGTTGCACAGGGACTTGTTTGTGTGTGTATGAATGTTTGTATGTTTGTGTGTGTGTGGTTGGTTGGAGGGGGGGCGGCCTTAAATGACGTCTCCTGGGACACTTAATACATTAAATAAATACACTGTACATTACATATTAGTGGGGTAATGATGGCTGTGTATGGTTTTGTCTTTGTGACTGGCTGCAATACTGCTGGTGTGAAATTAACTAAATCAAACATAATAGTGACAAAGTGAAAACTGAGACACTGTGATGGCCCGAGACCTAATAGGTAGAGAAAAAGAGAATGGCTGCAGAGCGAGAGAAGGTGGTAGAAGGTGCCTGAGAACGCAGTGGAGGGAGAAAGAGAGAGGGAGTGGTAGAGCGAGGTAGAAATGACAGATGGCTGGTAAATGGCAGTAAAGCAGAACAGTTAGGAGTAAAGTGGGCTCTAATTCATCCAAATCGGGATTTCAGACCCGACACCCCGCTGTTAAACACACACTGTCAGCACATTCCCACCGCTGCACGCACAGTACTGTATCTGTATAATCAAACGTGCTCCTGCATAATCGAGGAACATACTTCAGCGCTGGCAACATCATAGTGAAATGGTTAGGGTTAGAAGGTCTGAAACACAAACACCTGGTTCAGACGCAGCTTTCCATGAACACAGAAACCAAGTTCATTGCAAACTCGTTCTACGAGTCACAGCAAATGTTCTACAACTCCTACCAAAATGTTGACTAGGTAAAGAAAGACGCACACACATTAAGATGTGCGATATGCTACAGTTCAACTTGATTGTTCTAAAGGCTGTTATAACTAAATAAATACTGTCTTTGTGCATTTTGTTCATATTCTTACAGCCGAGCACCAATCAAGACCATCGTTTACTCGTGTCCATCCAGTGAATTTCATGGGTCTCGGAGGACCCATGAAGACCTCTAATCCATGTATTTTCCTGCATGATACATATTGAAAACTAAACAGGACATTACACACTGAGGGTCAAGAAAATAAAACATAACTGTGGGCTCTACATACTGCTACATGAACACAAAACATCAATTATGGAATATCTGAGTATATTCTTCTGTGCCCTCCGTGGCACGCACACAGCACACATCCAAACGCATTGTGGAGCAAAGCGTAGTGCTACGGCTTTGTTTATACGTGCGGTGTTCGCCACTTTGTTTATGCTCCTGTTTACAGAGCCAGGGCTGTGTAGAAGTACCAGATTGCTTTTTCAACATGCACAGAGAGCGGTAAGATAGCGAAATTCTAGGAGATATTAGGTGCATTTGACAAAAGGTGTAATTACTTAGCTTAACAATTAGCTTGGAATAGCTGACTATACCTTTAAAAAGGTAAAAGGTGGTTCTCTTGTGGTTGAACCTAGAATTCTAAAGTCACTATTTGGATACGCGAGCTCACAGCACCTTCTCTCCCTCTCCCCCTCCCCCTACAGCCACGCACACACTTTAGCAGCACACCTGACTGTGTTTCACACGTAAAGCGAGGGCGGGACTGGGGAGCTGGAGCTCAACTGGTGACTGTTGCCTCTCGTGGTTTGCAGCAAGCCGGTCAGCCGTCAATAACGCTCTGAAGCACGTCGAACAGAAAACAACAAACGCGGAGCTTCATTTACGCACGGGCATTCTCCTCACACACTGACCTGCCTCCCTCTCTTTCTGTAGAATGCTTTACTCTGCCCCCACGCCCTCTCCCTAATGATATACGATACTGCATGTGCTTGTAGGCCGAGTGGAGCTCACATGCACACTCGCGCACGCACACACACACACACACACACACACAAACACACATCGGCATCAGCGAGCGAAGGTTAGGACAAACTTGGGGTGAGGAAGACATATACAGCCAGCTGGTGTATACTTCAACTTCAAGATAGATAGCCTGTGTGTGTGTGTGTGTCTTAGACTGGCTGAGTAGAGAGGGGGAGAGAGAGAGAGAGAGAGAGAGAGAGAGAAAGAGGGCGAGAGAGAGAGAGAGAGGGGGAGAGAGAGAGAGAGAAAGACTATATCAAGCTATAGAACTTCCAGGAGTTTTCTCGGGCATGTAATTAGGCACGTGCGCGTGATTGGTTGCGTATGCACGTGCACACTGCCCCCTTAATGCGTTCTGTGTCTGTCCCACAATCTTCGGCAACAGCGCGTATCGTATATCAAGCCTCGGCGTTCCGTTAAACCTTATACCGGCGTACAACTGGCCAACAAATCAGACATCAAGCTCCCAAAGACCTACGCCCAGTCGGTCTGGTGCAGTTTCATGTGCAATACGCGGATATATATACGGCCACTTGGGAGCACGCTACCTCAAACATCTCCTGTTTTACATGTGGGAGACGTTCAGAAACAAATGACGTGTTCGCGGGGCCGAAACACTGGCGTCTGGGAGGATGTGAGCGAAGCCTGCCCCCCGATGTGGACATAACTCAGGAGTGGGACACGTCCTAGCTACTTGAAAACATCTCGTGTTCGTAAGGAATGGAGGACAGAGGGTGATAGGATGAAGCAACATTTGTGCGTCCCGCTGAAAAACATAGCATTTAAGCAATGGAGAATCCTCTGCTCTAGAAACCCCTAGCACCGATAACCTATTGGAAGTAATGCCGTGGTGTCATAATGAACATGAGCCATGCCTTTTATACCGAATATCCTGTTTATGAACCATAGAAATGATACTTAACCTTTTCACAAACCTGTAGAAATGTATTTAACAAAACAATAAAGAAAATATGAGGGGTTTATACAGGGGTTACAATAGAGCAAGGTGAAATAACTAAGATAATAATTGTAATTATTCAAAGCTAATAATAATTAACAAAGATAATAGTTTATTCAATATGATTGGTTTAACTAATAAAAATTGCTATTAAAAAGTCCAATTTTATCTGCATACACAGATCTCAAGTCTAAGAAAAATAACTAATTTGCATATTTTTCATTTCATATATTCTTTGTACCACTGACCTGACCACTTTCCAGTGGTCAGGGAAGCCGTCCGAATGAAGGAGGAGGCCTTTCGGGATAAGTTGTCCCGGAAGACTCTGGAGGCAGTTGCAAAGTACCGACGGGCCCGAAGGGCTGCAGCATCTGCCGTAGCAGAAGCAAAACAGCGGGTGTGGGACAGCTTCGGAGAAGCCATGGAGAAAGACTTTCGGTCGGCACCAAAGTGTTTCTGGAAAACC
>JAOEGT010013015.1:0-10852 GCA_025447795.1 Speoplatyrhinus poulsoni
TCAGGTTTGTTGTAGCAGGGAGAGATCTAAAACATGCAGGGCAGCGGCCCTCCAGGACTGGAATTGAATAGCCCTGCCCTACAGTATATCTGAATTATACAGTGCTTTTTGTGATTTTATCTACTGTATAGGTGTGTGTTTGCATGCGCTTGTGCGTGTATGTGCGTGCTTGCGTAGTGTGTGTGTGCGTGAGAGAGGGAGAGAGTTAGTTTTTGGGTGCTATCAAGCTTTAAAGTGGATATTGAAGTAAAATTCCTTGTTTAATTATTTGTTTTCATTAACTTTCTAAGGTCTGTGTTTATTTGCCAGTACAGTACATTCCTTAATAAGGACGTGAACTGAAACAGATAATAGTAATAATAATCATCATAATTACTTATAAAATATCAACGTGGCATGTGCCACTCGCTCCTTTCACACCCTAATCCTGCTGGCATTGTGCCAACGCAACGGAAATAAACCATTGGCTGGATTAACGTTCTCCTGCATGTCTGTGTGTGCCATGGCATGGACGTCCATGTTTTGTGAATTAATGTTGTATTTCTCTCTTGCCATTCACTTCTTCCTCCTCCCTTAATATCAGATGTGTTGGATGTTAGCCAGGGATGAAATGTTGTGAGTGCAACATTATTATTTTCCCTTTAGTTGCAAACATTTGGCTAACATGCTGTAAAAACAATTGTAACAGGATTGTTTTTGGAGTATATGACATGAATAAATATTGACACCGACATGGCAAAATGTTGCTTAATATATGAATGTAGAGATTAAACAGGTTTCCATTGCCCAGTAATTTCATTTAACTCCATTCATCTTCAATGCAGAGGCAAAAAGAAGAGTGCATATACTTGCTTGTTGTCAAAAAATCAACGTTCATTACTAATTTTGCACCAGATGGATTTGTGAATGGTGTAAGAACTATAAATTGAGTTATTTGAACTATAAATTGAGTTATAATTAACTGAGTTACTAGGCAAAAAACTCAGTAATTTTGGCATTTATCCAATATTTGATGTGAACTGCTTGATCTTTAATTTTTATTAAACAGCAATTGAGATTGTCTACAATTATGTAATCTTTCTTTTTAGATATAGGAAGAGCACTTTTAGACCTTGTACTTTTACCTACATTCATCATTAGATATATACACTGCTGTAAGTAGTCAAAATCCATGGATCTGTGTTTAATGAACTTTTATTATTACCCATAGTTAAGAGTATGCTTGCACACAAGCCTGAAACGGAAACCCTAAACTTGCATATAAAATCGATGTGAGCTTATTTAATAGAATACAATAGAACACGCTAATAACCTACTGGACTGTAGGGGGCGCAGTTAACTTCTTGAAGCATACAACACCGGCGGCACGCACACGCGGATAAACAGTCAAAGGAGAGAGAGAGAGAGAGAGAGAGAGAGAGAGAGAGAGAGAGAGAGAGAAAGATAAAAGAATCGGCGCATTCCTTCCTTCACCGCTAAAAGAAATAACCCTAACAAACACTCTCGCGGTCGCGTCTGTGCTGAAGTCGCGTACTGGGCTACCGCGCACCTTTGGCGATTCATCGGGCCAGCTGCCAGCAGCCGTCCATCCTCTTGTGGGACTCTAAACAGCAGCCCATGTCTTACGATGTAGGCCTATTGTTTTTTTAAACCCACTGATTCCAGTCGATGAGCATGGACCAGGGGACTACTGTATGCTGAGCGTGGATCACATCAGCGTTGACCTAGTGCCAGTCTCTCTTTATCTATCGCATGTCTCATTTATCCAGAGTCCATGCCAGTAGTCTCCCTATTGCAGAAACCTACCACGGGACCTCCAAGGACTCGTACGATACTGTACATTGTATTGGTGGCGCTGGATGGTTGAAATCCAAGCATGTCGATACACTGCCTGCACAATTGATTTGCTGTTTGCGACAGTCAACCAATTCTCTGACACTCAGTGTGCGCTATACAATCAACTGGAGAGTTTATAGCCTAATAGTTAACGATACATTAATCGCATTCTTTGGAGGCAAATAGTTAAAGATTTTTTTTTTTTACATTTGGCACGCAAGTGGAACAGTTTTATAATTGCATTTCATTACACGATTTCGCCTTTTGTGGGCCGTTCCCCATTTCGCGGAGCTTTCGGTACATTGCAGTGATGCGTCTCCGGACGGTTGTGCGCTTGCTGCTGTTGCTGTCCGCGGTCCCGGGCAGCGTGCACGGGGCGGCCAACGGCAGCAGCAGCGCCGGTGAAAAGGCGCGGACGTGCGCAGACCTGCGCCAGTTCTACACCGGGAAGGGCTTCACGCTGAACGGGGTACCCCAGAATGAGATCTCCGGTAAGAATAACGGTCACATTATGACTGTATGAATCCGTATTACTGTTAAAATGTTCAATTGGCCCACATTGTTGTTTTATGTTAAGGCAGTGTATAAACAAACAAACACAAAAAAAAAACACGTTAATTTTATTGATAACATTTTTCTCTGCCAGAATTAAGGTGTGTGTGCGCCAATAGTACAGTTCAGTGTTGACATTCACACTTAAACCCCACGTATTTTCTGTAAATACATTGCATACATGCATGCTAGACGACCAAGTCATAGCTACTAGTCTGGTCTCAGTGTCGCTGCTCAGTTTTGACATTCCAACCAGTCATTTCTGACTGGAGAATTTCTATTGTCTGTTGAAAGCCATACTGTATAGGAGCCCACGTGTCTCGTTTTGAGCAGCGGTAGACAAGGGTACATGCTACATTAAATGTGCTCTATACATAATTGATACGCAAATATAACAGTAAACAGCTATGTTCTGTGTAAAGATACATGGAGCAATTGCATCCAGAACAGAGAATGACATCACACTATCTCTATGTGTTGTATACCCAGCTCCTCTCCTCTTTGTTTTCATAGCAGGGCCTGCATTAGTGTGCGTGTGTGTTTTGGTCTGAGGTGCTTGTGCTGTGCAGTGACATCTAGTGGCAGAAAACCATATGGAGCTACTGCTGTATAAATGAAGAATGTCTGTATAAATGCATAAATTCAAGAGTGTCGCTTCCGTTTTCTTGTTGGAGATACATAATCATCACAATATCACAACGTTACTAAATAAAGTACCTAACTAACTAACTAACTAACTAACTAACTAAGAGAGTTACGCCAACGGATGTTCGTATGGTCACATGGTCCATGGAGAGGCAAAAGCTATGGCCAAATAGTTACAGGAAGTGCTTGGTGAGCAATTTGAATATATACAGTATATATGCAGATTAGGGGTGCACGTTATTGATCATTTGTGATATTGCGATAATGATCATGAAACTTGCAATTTCGATATTCATTTTGATATTTTTAAACATAAGTAAAACATTTACATTTACATTACATTTACAATGTAAATGTAAACATAAGTAAAACCACAAAGGTTATGGGAAAATGCATCAAAAATATATTCATAACATATCAAAACAACACATTGTCATATTGGACTGGTACAACAACAGTAGTTCCAAGATACGCGGAGGCCTTCTTTTTGGCCACTGATTTACTCTTCGATCTCTATTATGTCATTAGCTTCCTCAGCCACACATCTTACTTTTCTGTCTAAATCAAACACTACTAAGCTAAACAGCCAATACACACATCTCTCACTAAATAAACAGAATATTGTACTTCCTGCAACATTTTCAATATGATATTGCGCAATGTGATATTGCGATAACGATACTGAACAGATATATTGTGCACCCCTAATGCAGATATATAATTGACATACGCTAATAAAAATGGTCAAAGGAATCAGAGGAAAGAAATATACGAGAAATTAAAACCGCAATCTTTTTGTTGCTATGACAGAACGTCAGCACCATGCGTATAGCGCCATGCTAATCTGGTGGAGGAAACACGTATTCCAGTAGAAGTTCAGTTATCAGTAGTAGTACATGTCTTTTACACAACTCTCTCTTTACATGGCTCTAGTCCAGCTGACAGCCTGACAGCCAATCACACGACCCGTCAGTAAAACAAGGTGGACTCGGCGATTGTAAGATAATGACACTTTTTTGTCAAATGTAGCTAATATTGCGACACAGTCTGCTTGCTGCCCTTCCTGTGCGCTCTGAGAAAATAATCTGGTGTTTCTACACAGCCTCTGTAAATGGGTACACATACAAAGTGGTGAAGGGCGCACCACACAACATTTTCTTAGCCTTTGTGTGTCCAATGTGTGTGTGTGTGCGTGTGTGTGTGGGTGCGTGTGCGCGCATGTGTGTGTGTGTGTGTGTGTGTGTGTATGTGTCTGTGCGTGTGTGCGTGCATGCGTGTGTGTGTGTGTGTGGGGGGGAGGGGTTGAGGGCCCACCGTATGCCATTGAAGGGGGTGTTTCTCCAGCATCCATGACTCCACCTTTAATTGAGAGTCTAGTTTTAACCGCCTATTATTTCTCCCAGATCATTCAGGGCCGTCGTAACGCTCTGATCTCAGAGTGCTGACCCGGTCTGTTGCCTTGCCGACAACACCTTTAATTAGTTTATTACAACATGCAGTTAAGGTAACCAGCCGACAGTGTTTGGGCACACAGCCAAGACACAATACTTAGCTTTGGGTGAGAGTTTGTCATGTCTATAAACACAGATTATTTTATCCTTACCCTTGGAAAGTACACACGTGCATTTCATCTTCTGGTCACTCAAAACCTTTGAAGAGCTTTTATGTGCCAATGATCATTGAAAGTGCAGTTAGTGTTCTCTCACGTTCCTGTAGTCAAGGGGCTGATCTTGATACCCCGAAATAACTGCCCGGAGGCCTTACCAAGATGGCTGCCGAGCGGCCACACCTGCCTATAAGGACTTTGGCTTACTGTACACTAGGTGTGTTTTATGTGAATGCACCTCGAGGAATATTGAGATACAAAAGCAGCAGGGCATTTGCCAGATATCACTTTAAATGCGAGTCGGACGTGGTGAAACGTGGAGATTTGCGGAAGGACAGACTGGTGAAGCTGGAAAGGGAAAAGTGAGACCAGATTCAAGGTTTTGCCAGACATGCTAATTTTCTTCCTGCTTCATGGAAGCCTCCTGTTTTGTTGACAGATGAAAAAGATGGCGCTCCGGTTGCTCGGACTTTGTACCGCTGCAGATATTGGAGTAGCACAGGATCTCAGAATGTACTCTATAGCCAGACAGATGACCAATGCATGTTTGACCAGAAGAGTTGTAATTAATGTCACAAATCCATGTTTTCACAAAAATAACAAATACGTCATACAAACTAGCTAGCCTGTCAGTAGATTCATACATAAACCATTGACTAATCCGTTAATTACTTGAAGAATGTTAGGAAAAGAGCTTAGTTATAGTTGAGGATTCGATAAACAAGTATTTACAGTGTAATTTTGCTTGGGTTTTAAAGGGACATTGAACATTTAGCCCTCAAAGCACTACATAATCCTTCCTCTACATCCTGTGGGTACATTCTATTTTTCCATTGTTTCTCAGAAGACAACCTACAGTAATTCACACTTATATAATATACTTGTCTATAGTCAGTCTCATTGGATAAAATAAATGGCTAATTCATCTAATTGCAAATATACTATATAATGCATCCTACTCATGAACAATGCAGTGATGGAGCATACATATTTCATCGTAATGCTTGAAGCCAAGCTCTTCAGTAAACGTGACGTGAAAACAGGTCCACAGCCATTTGCTTGTTTGATGGTTTCATAAGTTTAGAGGGCCTATGGGAGAGTAACTTCATTATAAAGGAGCACATCGTGCTAGGCTAACTTTTGGCCTAAGGTGCAATTAAAGGTACAGTCAGCTATTGTAAGCTAAATATAAGCTAATACACTTTTTTGTCAAATTCACTAAATATCTCCTCATTTTGCCATCTTACGTCTATGTGCCGGTACTTCTACACAGCCCTGGCTGTGTAAATTGAAAGATAAACAAAGTGGTGAACACTGCTTGCCACAAAAATGCCCTTGGCTTTGCAATGTGTTTCAATGTGCGTTTCAAAGTTAGCAAGCGTACACGAAAATATCCATCCATCAATCCATCTTCATCCGCTTATCCAGAGTCGGGTCGCGGGGGCAGCAGCTCCAGCAGGACCTGCTTATCAGTTGACACATGCACAGATTGTAAGACTGAAGATAAAAGCGTCTGCTAAATCTTTGCAACAGTTAAGTATACATTCCTCGTAGAGTAGAGACACTAACATTTGGAGAAGAGATAAAGCCATTTCGTTGCATCTCAAACTTCTCTTCAAGAGCTTGTTGCCGGCATACAGTAGTAACTTGTAGCGAGCACCACATATTATGGAGCATTTTTCTGTTTTTGGGGGGTGCTAGAAACACAAAGGGACCAAATCCCTGATTGTCTCTTAAGGTATCAAGGTGACTTGCCACGCCGTGTAACGCGATGCGCGGACGCACCACATTCCCTACCCGTCCCATTGTCAACCCTCGCTGCTCGCGCCCATTGTCCTGCTCATTTGCCAAGCCGTGTGATTGGCTGGAAGCCGTCCTTTCCTGCCGTCGGCCGGGCTGTCCACATGCCTGCGAGGGTCCTAACTGACTCACACATTATACCGTGGGGCAAGACAATAGGGACCACGTCTCCGTCTAAAGGTCTCCCTGAAAGCCGATACCTTCACGAATAGACTCTAATTCACGCAGGTATCGTCTGTGCAGTTCAGCACACACCCTTACTCTCACATCACACAATAGTGCTGGTATACTTATTTATATGAGAAAACATATATTGGGGCTGCTTGATTATATAAAAAATCCTGGGGATAGGGGAGAAAGTGCAGGGGTTATCAAACTTTTTTGTGCCAGGACCCACCTAAGATGACTAATCTACTGTATTTAGAGAACCACCAAACACCAAGTACCGGAAACTGAATTTTCAAAAACCTATCCATTTTAGCTAATACTATACATGCATCAAATATTTCTGAACAGAGCGCTCCCGAATCTTTGGTGTGCACATGACTAAATAGGATGTCATATAATCAGGAACAAGTAGGCTATTTTGCTGCAACCTTACGACCAATGAGTGGAACAACGCAATAGTAAAGTGCGGGTCCCGACCCACAGTTTGATTTAGAAAACAAGACAAAATAAGACTTTACTTGCTTATTAATGTGTGCAAAGTGCAAAATAATTGTGCTTTTCTTGATTAAATTGTTGTTGTGATTGTTAATTGAACTTGATCCAAACAAAAACACTTCTCCCTTCAGTGCCATAGGCTGCTTCCTTCAGAGCCCCTCCCCCCCACACACACACACATTGCACACACATTGTCACGGCTGGGACAGTGTCATGTGGTGCGGTCTGCACCACTCTGTTTGTGTTCCCATTAAAAGAGCCAGGGCCGTGTGAAGAAACGCCAGATCATCTTTTCAGCACGCACACAGAAGAGGCAGCTAGCTAGTAAGGAGATATTGTATCACAAAAACAATCGCTGACCCCTGTATGTCTATACCTGTTTGTAGTGTGTGTGTGTAGTGTGTGTGTATTTTGTGTCAGGAACATGTTACTTTTCTAACAGGACCAGGTTTACCAACCTCAGATTACAGGGTGGATAACCCATAGACCAGATCGTTTACAGAGTGGGTTACAAGTCAATAACTCATTAACAGGAGCGAGCGCCGGTTTAGCATTAATCTGCTCTGCTTGTCTTGACAACGGGGGCCAGTATAGATTTCTATATCGACTATAATAGTTATGCGATCACATTTCTCATCTCTTATCATCTAGCTGCCGCGCCCTTCATGCCTGTAGGTGCCGTACTGTGCTTGTTCATGTGACCCAGCCAGAGAGGAAATCAATTCTGTCTGTCAGCCTGTCACCTATGACATGCTCAGAGATGGACACTCTCACACGCACACACACACACACACATCACAGAGAAGAATAGCCAATTTTCTGTTGTGTGCTCACACACACACACACACACACATCTTTACTTTGTGTGTTTTGACCGTGTGTTGCTTGCTCAGATGGGCCAGCGTCCCTGACAAGCTGGCTCTGCCGAAAGAGATCCGTTAAGAGCTGAGTGAATGTTTCATGACCTGTGGTGGGGGTAGAGAGAGAGAGAGAGAGCGAGGGAGAGAGAGAGAGAGAGAGGGGTGGGGGGGAGAAGAATTATGCTTTGAGAGATGAGAGGAGAGGAGAGGAGAGGAGAGGAGGTGATTTCTTGTCTTTTGTGTGTTTCTAATCTCCTTCCATCTCACTGGAGATGGGCGTGGGTGAAACAATTAGGAGTGACATTGTAATCTTTTTGCATTATGTTTTTAATTAAAACATATATTTCATTTGTACTTTCTTTCTCTCTTTCTTTCTTTCTTTCTTACTCTAAGCTTGAGTGGCTAGCTTGGTTTTGCACAGTAGCTTGCAACTAGTTTCACGAGGCATGTGCTCTGTGGTATTTGCGTGTGTGGTGTGTGTACTGTATGTGTGTCTTTATTGTCTTTATCTACTGCAGTACCATTTGTGTTGAGATCTGAGGTGCATTGAAATACAGCGAACTGAGGCGAACGTTCGTGGCGAGCTCTTTTGCTTTGAACAAGACATTTGCAAGGTTTTGTGTAAACATTCCAAGCTGTTAGATTTAAACTGTCTCCCTTCGTCCAGCGTCCATGAGTGTTCGCAAACGTTCACGACAGAAAACAGTTTTGAACACGTTTGTGTTTGCACGTTCACACTATTTGCCAAATTTGAACACATCTCTGAATTCAGGACACCTCAGAGGCCAATGAAGTGTCATTTGTATTGGGGAGAATGGTTGACGCAGTGCTGGTCATTGGGAAAATCTGCAGTTTTGCAAGATGAACAGCAGGGGGCGATTCCCACGCACATGCAGTCTCCTCTCTACCCCTTCCCAGACATTGGTGCACAGTTTCAAACATAAACAGTGAGCCAGCACAACCATCTGGGAAGTTGGAATGTACATGTCATGTATTGAATTCATTACCTTCCAGGAGTGTACTGGTTTTTTGTTTTGTTTTTTTGCATTCATCTAAAACTTATGAGTCTTTGCAATGCACTTCAGGCATGTTCCATTTTTTATTACTCAAAACATTACATTTCAGAGCGCAGCAACATAAATAACATGCCAGATAATTCTAACATTATGATGTTTCTGTTTTCTATGTTATTTTTATTAATACGGTAAATGAGCAGTCTGCTAAACATCCTTACTCACTTGAGGCATGTGGCAACTTATGTCAGTTCTTTGTTTTCCATCATGCTGAAGATCAGATTATCTTTTCAATCTCTACTGACAAATTATGCGTTGCAGCCATCATATTACTATAAATAACTATTTTATGCTTAAACATCTGATGGGATCTCTCTCAAAAGTATAATTTCTACCTCGTTTCTGTCAGAAGTGTAGTCACTGTTTGGCATCTCAGACTGTAAACACACACGGCTCAATTATGATACAAATCACTGCGTAAGATTAGACTAAAGGCCCATTTATACTCCAGTTCTGTACGGGTACGTATACGTATGCGAATTATACGCAAGCGGCATTGCCGACATTACTCCACTGCATACTTTATGTCTGAACAGATATATTAAATCTACCTCCACTAGGAGGCAGTCCGGCGCCTCTGATTACCTCTGGTGCTGAGTGCACTCAGTACTTACAGAACTGCCATCTAGCTAGCTAACCTGCCAATAATGAAAATAGCTTTCTAGCGTCGTTTAACCAGATTAATTGCGCGGCTAGGTAGGCTACAAACCTTGAGGCGAATAAAACAAATGCCATATTTTTGTATTTATTCTTCTAAATGTAGTTGGGTGGACTTATGCAGTCGTCGGGATAAACACCTTTACTTAAACAATAAAACACCCATTGACCTTGAGGAACACAGTATCAGCTATCGCGGTCTGCTTTGTGTGTGTGTGTGTGTGAGCAGACAAGACACGGGCGGAGCAACGCAGCAATATGTCAGCAACACGCCTGTAAATACAATATTAACGCGGTTATGTCCGTATATCGCACGATAAGTCGATATATCGTGACAGGCCTAGTCATAAGCATACACAAATCCTTTTTTTCCCAGAGAATCTCTTAATTACATCAATGTTGTGCTTGTCAAACAGAAATGGTGATTGAAAAAGTACTAATAATAGATCGTAATTTTCGCTGTCTGTAGAACCAGATCATTGTGGTATACAGGGTACCCTAAACATCGTACATTTAACCGCTACGGTACCAGTAGAATTTAATAATTTGAACCAGAGTGTAAACTACCCCGTATTCACTAATCTTAACCAGAGCGTAGTAGATGAATTACAATAAGCAGCAATGACGTCGCCATAGTCTCACTAGTCATGTCACTCTTTAAAACTCACTGCCACTAGTTTCCGTCTTGCAGAACATCAGAATACCATCCTGCCCCACGTACGGATGCGTAGTAACAAGGGCTGGTGAAACGTCAAGGAAATATGGAAAGTACGCAGGATACGCGTGGCAGCAATGTTGGGTATGCGTATGCGTACTCAACAGCAAGTATAAATGGGCCTTTAGTGTGCACAATACTCCCCGAGCTCAAAAAGAACAGATGTGTAATGACACAAGTTTAAATTTGTTGACAAGTTTAATTTAAAGTTTTCAGAAGAGCATTTACATCCATAGTACACAATACGACAGTGTTCTGATCTCAGCGTACACACAACATTGCTTGCATACGGTATCTGCAAATTAACACTCCTGTATGTCTATGTGTGGTCCTGCAG
The DNA here is from genome assembly GCA_025447795.1 of Speoplatyrhinus poulsoni. NCBI lineage: Eukaryota > Metazoa > Chordata > Actinopteri > Percopsiformes > Amblyopsidae > Speoplatyrhinus > Speoplatyrhinus poulsoni. Next base: position 10,745 of record JAOEGT010013015.1, read on the forward strand.
TGACTCCACCTTCAATCAATCAATAAATCAATCAATCAATCAATCAATCAATCTTTATTTATATAGCACTTTTCATACAAATTCATGTAACTCAAAGTGCTTCACACT
>JAOEGT010013036.1:0-10852 GCA_025447795.1 Speoplatyrhinus poulsoni
GTGTGTTGGAGCAGGGAGACATCTAAAACATGCAGGGCTGCGGCTCTCCAGGACCAGGGTTGGCCACCCCTGGTGTATACTGTACTTTCTACAGGATTTTATATGTTGTACTAAACGTCAGATTATCATAATAATCTGGCGGGCCGCTGTTTGCCGACCCCTGCTTTACATGCAAGTGTTTAAATGGGAACATTGGAAATTATTGGCTCCAGGGTGTCCTGATAATGGCTCACCAATAACCTTAGTGTTTCCACTAGCTTGTGATGATGCGATCTATTGCACTCATCTAACTTTGGAACGTGACCGATTTGTATAAGGAAACAATTCGTAGACTGCCGTCATAGGATTTGTGTTGTTTGATTTGTGTTCTGTGCAAGGTCTGTTATCTTACTGTGTGTGTGTGTGTGTGTGTGCGCACGTCACAGCTTCCCTTCCTCCAAACATGGGCAACTCCATCCTGGCGTCCCTCTCTCTCCCACCCTCGGGACGAGCGCTTTCGAAGCTGCCGACCGGATCCACAGCGTCCTCTACGGGTGACGCTGGTGCCTCCGGAGCTGCGGCAGACAGCGTGGCGCCGCTCATGAAGCCCATCATCGGGCTGATCTCCAACAAGACGGTGCCGTGCATGACCTCGGCCAGTAAGAGTCAAGCGACGGACAATGCGCCGGCCAGAGAGAGAGCAGAGCCAGCGAAGAGCTCCAGATTCCCTGTGGTCAAACTGATGAAGCTGGGGCGCACCTGTCCCGAGGAGGAGGAGGAGGAGGAGGAGGAGAGCACGGCACGCAGAAGCGGCGGCGTCAAACGCAAGCTAACGCACGGAGGGAAAACCCGCTCCGATGAAGAGCGGCAGGGAGATAAGGACGAGGCGGCGCGACTCTGCGGCGTGGGGAGGAGGATTAGGAGGAGGAGCGACCGCAGCGGGAGGCTGTCGTACGGCGGCGGAGAGCGCGAGGGCGACGGACGCGCCGACGGGGAGGTCCTCAGGGACCGCCTGGTCCAGCTAGGCCTCGGTGGGCTGAGGCTGCCCGACGACCCGTCGCTCCGCTTCGCGCTCACTTCCTGCCTGCTCAGCCAGCCCAGTGTTCGCGTGGCCAGGCTTGACACGACGTCCGCCGGCGCCGACTGGACGGGCCTGAAGATGGACCTGCCGCGCTGGGACCACGGGAGGGGGCCTCATGTCAACGCGGCTTCTTACTCGGATGATAAAGAGTAAGATGATCGTGAAACACAAACGACGTTTAGATAGCTCAAATAGGAATAAACTCAATGGAATCTTGTCAACTACCTTTATGTATTACCTGAATACTTGTTAATAACGAGAGAGTTACAGTACAGCACTCTGTACAAACCTATCAAGGTTTTAAACCCAATGACACACATGGTTACCATAGTTCTATAGTTGTTACATGGCTCTTGTGTCCAGTGTGCTGTACATCTGTCTTTTGCTGTGGGTCTGTCTTTTGCGTTAAACAGCGGTACAGCTGGCCAAGCATTTATCCAGCATTTATTTGTCCTGCCCGGCTGATCGAGACCTACTGAATGTGTATCATGACTTTTCCACTTGTGCTCCATTAATAAAGGCATCTTATGTAGATCCAGTTTCTGCTTGTTCATTTTAATAGCATAAAGAAGCTTAAGTCTTACTGCTACGGAATAGTGTTTTATTTAATATAATGGTATTTGAAACCTAGTTGACTCTGACCTTTGAGAGGAGGGCATTTTGTCAAATCCACTATTTAACCATCACTTAACACTAATACGATTTACTGATGTCTCTATTTTCCAGAAATGTGCCTATGTTATCAAGCGTGTCTCCATCTCTGCAAAAGAGAAACACAGGTGATTTATTTAAGCGTTGCAGGGCACCGCTTCTCTCTCTGAGCACTGTAAATGCAGACGCGTCGGCCAGTTCCCTGTTGCTGTGATGGACTGTGCTTTTATGTCCTTGTGTAGAGGCCTTGTCCCCGCCAGGAGATGGGGAGGACTATATCGGCGATTCAGAGGATGAGACGACTAAGAACTTTAAAAGCAGGGTATGTATCCTCAGGGCTCAAGGCTGAAATGTTAGTGCAGTTTCAGCTAAGATTTTAGAACTATAGGAAAACGGTGCGTTGTAATGCATTTCAATGGATGCAAAAATTGAACGCTTTTGGTATCGTAATTGGGCGTGTCACCAACGGCATTTTGCTGTGGAGGCTGATGTAAGCAGCGCCCAGATAGCTACAACTACCATGCATGGACTGATATAAAGTCAATTTACAACAAAAGAGTCTGCTGCAGAAATAGTTGTGGCCGTTAGAGTGATCGTAGGTACTTGGGAATAAATGTAATATACTCAAAATACCCATTATCGCCCCCAGAAAGAAATAATGGGCACTATTGTGAAATCCGTGTGTACCTCCCCATTGACTTGCATGGAACGCTGGGTCATTCTGGTCTGGATAAAGTGACAAGTCGCCCCCTTCTTCCAAAAATCAAATGTGGCAGTGCCGTCCGTTGGAACCTCTGTTAAATTATATTCTCTCTAGTTTCAGTCTATTTCAGTAAAAAAATGTTGGCGGTCACGTTTTGCAGAACATGACAAAATTAAAAAATTGTGGCTTACTGAAATGCTGTGATGTCGCCCTCAGCTGTTTGCGAAGCGCTACTACAAAACCAAGCACAACACTTACGTGCCTACGCTGAGAGAGTTCTGGAAGCCGTGGATGGCCCGGCGGAATTTGCTCTCCCCAGGAAGTGGCAAAAGATGAGATAAAAATAATGGTTGCGGCGGTGTGTGGTGGTGGGAAGGGGGGGGGGGGGCGGAGAAGCAGGACATTTTGATCTGGAGAACTATCTGGGGTTCCATATAGGTGGTTGTTAGTACAGGGTATTTTGAACAGCCACATCCTTCTTCTATTACTTTTTTTTTATTATAGCCTTTACATAGGCCTATTAGTCATTAGAAACTTAAAATAATGAATTTTATGTTATGTAAGCACTTAAATCACATGTTCATGTAAGACATTTTACCTCAAAGCTTCCATATTCTTATTCTAATGTATATAGGTTTTGTAACAGTAGCTACCATACGGGAAGTCAAAACTTCTCATGAACTGCACAACTTTATCATGCCTTTATATTTACTTTGTTTTAACCCCGTCTTTATTTATGTAACATATTTTCAATAAAGAGTTTATAAAATTGATTACTTGTCAGGTAAACAAAATTACACTTTTATTGTCTCTGCATTGAAAATTTTTTAATGTTTTTATTCAATGTACACAAATATAAAATGCACATACACAGCTAGGAAATTAGGTAGACACTAGACTTTGATATATGTATGAAACAAATTATAAACCGAAATGATAGCGGCAACGTGCGCTTTTGTTAAACAAGGCACGGTTGATATATAATTTTGTCAGTGTATTTCAAAAACCTTACGTATTCTATAGTGTATCGTGTATTCACCTAAAATGTGTCTTGGTACAAGCTGTGGTATTACATGTATTATTTTAAGGTTTTGGATCATCTCAGAATCAATTATATGGCAAATCTCTATAGGATTAAATTTATTTTGACTGGAATGTTGTTCTGTCCACCAACCCCTTGCAATTGAATTCATATACCCAGACAGTATTGGCTCAGTATGTTGCATAAATGCTTTTTAAGTGTGGTAGGGGATTCACAGTCTACAGCTTATTCCTCCTGTAGCTGTGATCGTTTCCCCCGTGATGTAGGAGGCATCCGGTGAGCATAGGAACGCAATCACGCCACCAATCTCTTCCGGTTCTCCAACTCTTCACCGGACAAAGAAGACAAAAGCATTTTATACCAGTTGGACAAGCAACTATAAATTGCACAGCCTTTTAGCAAACAAATTAGATAAATTCAAGTGTGAATGAATGTTCTACCTTTTGATACAAAGCTGCTTCTTAAAGTCTTCCATAACACCTTCACTCTCCCATAGCTAAGATATTTTGTAGAAAAGAAAGGTTAGATACATTTAAACAAAACAATATGAGTGTTAAAAATATCCATTGTATCATAGGGTTTGAATGCATGATGTCACAGTAGGTGAGACAGGTCTACTCACAGCAGAACTGAAGCGTGTCTTGATGATCCCAGGGGCCACACAGTTCACTCTTATGTTGATGGAAGCCAGCTCCGGGGCCAGTGCTCTTGTCAGCCCTAACAAAGCTGTCTTACTCACACTGTAAGGGCCCAAGCCCTGTGGAAACAGATATTGTCCAGTAAACACAATCATGACTAAGTGTGCTACGTTTGTATATTTGTATATGCAAATATGCAAATATTTGAATTGCACTGTTGTAATACACATTTATACTGTATTCACATGTAATGGTAATTTGTGAGTTTATTTTTTGGTAACAATGTGTTCTTTAACATTAACCTGCATCGGTTGAAATCCAGCTACAGATGACACAAACACCACGCTGCCCCCTCTGTTAGAAAATAAAATTACAATTAACATACAAATACTTTCCTCTATAGTTTAATCATGTATACATTTTATTGTGTTTGTGTTTAATATCTTGTCTCATCTCACCCTCTCTTCTCCATATGAGGCACGACCAGTTTTGTCAATAGGAATGCTGACTTCACATTTACATCCAGGATCTATTGGTATTTATGGGAGTGAAAACTCCAACTATGTCATTCGTACATAGTTAAATCATTAAATACTTTTATTCAAGTAATGTGTGCAAGTGTGGGCCATCTAGTGAAGTTCAAACCTTGTCCCAGACAGCCTCTGTGGAGTCCATGATGTTTCCAAAAAAAGGGTTTACCGCTGCATTGGAGATCAGAATATCAACTCCCCCACACTGGTCCAGAGTCTAGGAGAGTGGATGGAAGTCAGTAGATGGCTGTTGCTCCAGACCTATGTTATGGTCTTCTAAACTGTCAACTGAAACTGCTGTGTAGCCATTAGCAGCCGACAACCAAGTCCAAATTTTTGTGGCCGTATATAAAATAACGTATTTTTGTCAGGAAATGGGGGCAGGATAGTGTTAGACTCCCTCTTTGTGATTTTATAGGTTTTTGTCTAATGGATGTTATTGTTTGTGGTTTTGTTTTTATTGATTTTGCTGCTACATGCATGTTAATGTATTTACTAGTTTTGTTCGTGTTGGTTGGCTGCTTTTGGAATTTGTTTTACTTTGCTTTGTTAATTGCCTTAAGCCGTCTAATCGGTCAGCTGACATGATACGGAATTAGTCAATGCTTTAACAAACAGAAAAAAGAAAGTTGGACTTTCAGCTGGCAGGCTGTGGGATCGAGCCCTGTAGTTGGCCTACTGTAACCATCCTAGAGCAAGATGCCTAACCTGCTCATTATAAACACGTATTACACTTATTGTTAGTCACTTTTGGTGAAAGCTAAATGACTTAATTATAACTGATCATAAAAAGGGCTAAAACTATAACATTTGTTAAAAAATGTTTGTTAAAAATTAAACTGCGCCCTGCGTTATTATAGTCTCACCGTTTGAACCAGCCGCTCTCTGTCCTCCCTGTTGCCAACGTTGCAGGTGGTCCCAGTCACTTGTATGCTCTGGGCCTGCAGCAGAGCCACAGCCTTCTCCACGTTGGCCTGCCGCCGGCTGCTCACCACCACACGGGCTCCTCTCTGGCCCAGGGCCTGGGCTGCAGCCAGGCCAATCCTATGGACAGCACAGGGTATCATCACATATGGAATTAACCCAGGCACCAGAAATCAGCCACCGCTAATGCTTGCTACACTGAAGCAGGTCTATGTGAAGATAGCCAATGGCAGTTAGCTATATAGGTTGCACTAAAAATCTGTTATGATTCACCTAATTTGTCTATTTGTAAAATGTTAATCATATTTCTTACCCATCTGTAGAGGCGGTAACTATAGCAACCTTTCCTGCAAGACTGCTTCTAGCTTGAGACATCCTCCTTATAACAGCCACGGGATTGGTTAAAGCACACCTTAATGCGCTCCTCAACATTCCCTGCAAGCATTGCAATGCACAGGGTTAACGAGGGTTTTGAGAAATAGGGCAGATGTCAAGTGTGCAAGATGAGAAAGTGCACTGTTTGACTCAAGTGTGGTGTAAACATTAGGCTTTGCCTATATCCATTAAGTATTTCGTTTGCATGTTACCACATCATTTATTTAACATTACGTTCATAATTTGCAATAGGCTAATTATCAGGACATTACTGGAAAGATAGAAAGATACGTAAAGTAGGTTTTAGACAACTTTTGATAGATTTAGTCGTGTTAACAAAATGCAGAGAGCATCTTACCCCCTTTGTTTCTACAAAATATGAACTTCTTAACTGTAAGAAAAAGAACACAGCTCTTCCAAATCAATGTTGCAAAGACCTTTGCCTCGCATGTGTTGGTGTTGTTGAAGTTACTTCCGGTTACAGCATTGAGATACTTTCAAAATAAATGTCCCATGCTTGCTTTATAAATATCAATGTCCAGCCAGAAGAATAACTATAAATGTTTCATATGTGAGAACGGCGTGTGTGTCATTTGTTATAACGCCGTTCATGTGTTGTTTACATTTAAAGTACCTACGATCAATCTGAAGCCACAACTATTTATGCAGCAAACGTTTTTGAGAAAAGAAATGTATTTTGTTTCGGGCCATTTATGGTAGATGTATCTGTCTGGGCGCTGCTTACGTCAGCATCCACAGCAAAGTTATGTTCGTGACGCGCCACTTATAGTCAGCTATTGCTAACTAATTAAATAATTGTAAGCTAATACACATAGTCAAAATCACAAAATATCTCCTTGCATTTCGCTGTTTAACCGTTCTCTGTGTGTGTTGAAAAAATAATATGATAGGCTAAAATAAGGAACATAAACAAAGTGGAGAAAACTGCTCACATCAATAAAGCTTCAGAATGCGTTTCGAAGTGTGGACCTGCGCTGACGTAACCTGTCAGTCCCCTCATGTTTAAACTTTTTCTGATGCTATTTAACCTCAACGTGTACAAACGTATTATAGAAATAATGTAAATGTGGATTTTGGTGGCAAGGACCTTTAAGAGGCCAAAAGGGTTACATTTTTGCTGCATTGAAATGCATTACAATGCACCTTTTTCTATAATTCTAACATCTTTGTTAATGCATTAAACTTAAGCATTCATTTGCACTACAGTTGTTACATTTATTTAAGAACGAGATTACGGCCGAAATGGGTTTTCTCAGGAGGGTGGTGGGCGTCTCCCTTAGAGATAGGGTGAGAAGATCTGTGAGGAACTCGGAGTAGAGCCGCTGCTCCTTTGTGTCAAAAGGAGCCGGTTGAGGTGGTATGAACAAGGTAATGGTAAGTTTGCCCCCTGGGCGCCACTCTTGGGAGGTGTTCCAGCAGGACGCCGATTGTTCAGAACCACTGGTGGTTTGGACTCATGGCAATGTGAAACTGGAGCTCACGAGGTCGATAGCAACACAAGGCTGTGTGAGGATAGCAAGTTATCAGGGATGTGATTTCTCCTGATTAATCAGGAAATACTGATTTTCCAAAACCTTGAAGAAGCGACCCACATGAATCTTGCACACATACAATGTCTTTACTTTCTGTTGGGTTCTGGCTGGTTTTCTATATTGCCATTATTAAACCAGGTTGGTTTACAAAGACTGTGTCCTAAACACTTAGCCTGCGTGTAGATTTCTGAATGTACTGTCAATCGCCTTTCAGATATGATTTTTGGACGAGAGCCATTAGGCTCGTTAGTATTTCAGTAGGTATATTGAATGTCAGAAAATGTTAATTTGAAGGTGAACCAAAATTTTCATGTTTAAAATCTTCTCTAGTAGCATACCCTTGATGACCCTAGTAAAGGGGTAGATGTGTTTGTGTGTCTGTCACTAGAGCATTCTTGAGGCGTCACAGTGAGGTTTACTTACTGCACAGCGCTACCTGCTGGCCACTGTTACATTTGCTCTACTAATACACACCTATTTTCTAAAGAAATGTTTAAAGGAAACATTTCTTACCCATCTGTAGCACCGGTAACTATAGCAACCTTTCCGACAAGACTGCTTCGAGCTTGAGACATCCTCCTTATCCCAGCCACAGGATTGGTTAAAGCACATCTTAAAGCGCTCCTCAACATTCCCTATAAGCATTGCAATGCACATGGCTAATGAGGGCTTGGAGAAATAGGGCAGAGGTCAAGTGTGAAGGCGTGATGTAAACATTGGGGTGGCATCTTCATAATCATCAGTCACTGAAGAAATCTGGTTGATAAGACAAAGTAAGCTAACTGTCAGATTTTGCAAATGTCTCCTCTATAACAATCGACTAGCTGCCCATTCTGTGTGCGTGCTTAAAAATAATCTGGTGTTTCTACACAGCCCTAGGCTTTTTAAATGCTGGAATACCAATAAATAATAAATAAAAGTAGTACAGACCGCACCACAACAATACCCTAGCCTTTGGTTGATTGGTCCACTTGCAAAGACAAGTGGGGCATAGCCCTACCATAAATAACTGCAAATTATACTGTAATAACTGTGTATAAAATGTATTTAAATAAATAATAATTTACACATTATTTTATTTAGCCACACTATTAAATTACTGCATAGGCTGTGTGAACGCTAAAGTGAACATGGTTTCCAGACTATATAATCTCTCCGAACGTTGATCTGAGAGCAATAAGCAGGCTGTGCCAGGCTAGTGCGAGTCTTGTGACCAATGGGGATCTCGACAGTGTGTCAAGCTCTATATTGGGGTCCCAGGAATGGAGGGACAATGACATATGTTGTTCTCCCTGCTACAACGTAAAGAACAGGCTACCACCAAAATGATTACAAAGCTCCTATTGTAATGGGTAAAAAGTTACATAGTGTTACTTTAAGCATTTAGTTTGCATGTGATCAGAATGTAATGTTAGGCTATATAACACATAGCCTATAGTTAGACCTATAGCAAAGCTTTACAAAGTGACAACTTTGAGGTATTATTTATTAATATCCAATGTACAAATACTTAATATTTAATATTATAATACTTAATATTACCTAATTTTATTTCTGCAAAATAGGGATTTATTGTTTGTAAGAGAAAGCTCTTCAAACTCAGTGATGCAAAGTGCAATAATGCAAAACATTTTAATTTGACTTATATAATGTTGTCTGCCTGTCAGTCAAACTCTGGCGAAAGGTCCGGTTATGAGGTTTTCAAAATAGACGTCATCGTTATGCTGATCTAGTTTTATCCAAGCTCAGGGCTATGCCCATAAATAACTACAAATTATACTGTAATAACAGTATATACATTTTATTTACACTAATCATTTTATTTAGCCACACTATTACATTTAATATTTAAACGCTACTGCATAGGTTGTATCCTGTTTTATCAAATATGAGCAAGAAACCTCAGTCAGAAGAACGTTTTAATAGGCGAGTGTTATATGCAAAGAAATATGGTTATATGTGTCAGTGTCATATGTTGGAGAATCCCATTTGTATGTTGCATTTTAACGATTTTTACAGTAATTTAGATGTTAAAAAAAGTGGTAACGGTCTAAAGCGAACATCTCAATCAGATGTGCTCTTTTATTGTGAACAACCATTGGCTACGCGATTCCCAAATGCTTCTATTGGTATAACGGCAGCGCTCATGCACATGATATGCTTTTAGATTGATTAAATTCACGCGTCCGAGGAAACGGAAGTGACTTTGTTGTCATCGCAGAAGATGATTGAACGCCGACGACCATGGATCCTCACTACTGAAACAAAGTGCTTTTGCCAATCTGCAGCTGCACATCGTCGTGAAGTTTGAAATTCATTCAATGTAAGGAGATACATCTGTTAATTATCGAGCAGCGTGGTTCACACATCATATTTGCATTTGCATTGTCGTTGTTTTTAAAATTAATGAATGTTAAGAATGCGTTAACGATATAGCTGGGAGTGTTAGTTAACAGGCCACGATTACACACGGCGAAAGACACATCTGTGGCATGTTTATATATTTCTTATTGCACAGGGGTTGAACAGCTATTCGTATCTAGTAATAACGTAAACTAATGCATCGATTATTACCGTTGCTAAACATGCTAACTGTTAGCATGGCGTCACTGGGCGTGGAAAGGCTACAGCTGCGCTGCCCGCCTACTTCCACTGTTCCACACATATTACATGTGTCGTGCAGTGATCGTTTAATATTACAGCCTCTGTCCTGTCCTGTAGCGTTGTACGCGTTATGTTATGATCGGTTCATCATTTTTTTTTTTTTTTAACAAACAGCAGCTCTCTCGGAAATGACGAGGACGGTGGATGGGTACTCCACAGCCAGCTAGAGATGCGTGCCAAGAAGTCCCAGCTGCGGTCCAGAAGCAAGTTTCGATTCCTGCCGATGCGTTCGTGAGGGGCAGCGGCGAGAGCCGCAAATCTAGATGGAAGACCCTGACCGTTCCGGACTGTACCGGGCATAGTAACTGCAGAAGAATTCAAACGTTGTCCTTACAGCGGAAAAAAAATGTCTCTCTCTGTGAGTACAGTATTTCTGTCGTGTGTGTGTGTGTGTGTCAACATCTTGTTAAGTGACGAGGTTAGACTAATGTGACATTATTGTGTAGCTATAGATATTGGGATTGGCAGTGTATCTCAATGCATTTCTCCTGTGGCCCTTTTTGCTTGAAAACCACTCCTCCATTAAGCACCCCAAGGGGTCACACATGGCTAGGCCCATGGGGGGGGGAGAGGGGGATGTTGGTTCAGAAAATGAAAGGGAGCCGCTGCTCTCTGGCTTTTGGGTGGCAATTAAACCCCAAACAACAAGGGACAGATGTTCCCCTGCCTCCCCTCCCCTCATTATCATTAATGCCTCTTGTCCATGTGGCCC
>JAOEGT010013047.1:0-10852 GCA_025447795.1 Speoplatyrhinus poulsoni
TATATATATATATATATATATATATATATATAAACAAACACACACACCTTTTAAATAACCTTCAGTTCATTAATATGTCATATTCATATGATAAAATTAAATAACAAGACAATTTCTTCATACTTTGCTCAGAATGATCTCTGGTGCCAGATACTCTGGCGTCCCACACAACGTCCAAGTCCTCCCTTTTACTCTCTTGGCAAAGCCAAAGTCTGTGACCTGGAAATGAAGAGTATAAATACAGGATATAGCCTAAGCAAAGAATTACATCTGCTACTACTGCTAATAATATAGTATTTATTAAGAGGAGGTAACACCTGAATGTAGCCATGATGGTCAATGAGCAGGTTTTCAGGCTTCAGATCTCTATAGATAAGGTCTAGTGAATGGAGGTACTCAAATGTCAGCACTATTTGGGCAGCATAAAAACGTGCGTGCGGTTCACTGGAGAAGAGAAGGAAACAATGTAATGCCAGTTAAAAACCTTAACAGATATAAAAGATTGGATGAAAGGCAAAATACAGCATGGCCCACAGTGTGACTTGTATCTGTTCAATTTCTAATACTGGACAATTACAGTAAATTCAGGCTGAGAGCACATTACTGTATGTGAGAATGTGGCCACATTCAAAGCCATCAGTGTGGGCATTAAATCGCCCTTTCAATTTACTTGTGAGACAAAAACAAAACAGAGAAATATATTTTCACGAAATAAAAAGGATGCATAACCACTAGAGATAAGAGTGCAAGAAACAGAATATTGATTTGTGTTAGGGGATGGTGCAATACCAGCCTGGACTCCTTGGGGAGCTCATTACAATGAAGGCCCAAGACTCCTTTACAGTAGTACAGTAGATATATGCAAATAATGGCTCACCTGAACCTTCCAATCCGTCTTAAATGCGAGAACATTTCCCCTCCTGGGACATACTCCATTACCATGTACAAATTGGAGTTGTCCTGGTAAAAGAATAACGACAACAACTTGCTAATAAATATCGACCCCAGGAAATTCAATAGAAAATAAATTGAAGAAAGTACCACTGTACCTTGAATGAGTACTCCAGCTTGACAAGAAAGGGGAAGCTGACAGCCTGCAATATTCTCTTCTCATTTAACGTGTGTTCTATTTGCTTGAGTTTCACCACCTAACAGATATTTATGATATGATGGTGATCAGCTGACGCCTTGTCAGAGAAATGTCATTTGTATCAGAATAAACAGCAGATATAAAACTGCTTTTTATTAACTTAACATCTCATTGAAATAATGAAACAAAGAAAACAGAATAACGTTTTAAATAAATAACCTTATAATGACATCACAATCCTAAACAAGTACAATGTTGCAGATGCTTTTAAAACATACATAAAGAAGAATGATTACAATTATTGAGGTGCTGGTATAAAGGTTAGGCCTAGGCACCACATTTTGTGTGGAAAACGACACAAAAAAACTGGAGAAACCAGCTCCGATTGAGAGAGTACTTGACACACATGGCTTCCCACTGACCTTTTGCTTGTCCAGTATTTTCATGGCAAAGTGTTGCTCTGTTGCTTTGTGTTTCACCAGCATGACTCTACCAAATGAGCCAGTGCCAAGTGTCTTTAATCTGTCAAAGTCATCTAGGCATGTTGTGCTCTGTGGACATAAGTGTTAACACACATAAAGGCCAAAGATATCGCACGTACCAATTTCATTCAGAAGGCCTTACATTCTCACCTGTGGGGGACATTCCCATTTCTGTAAGAAGTCTTCTTTGGCTTTTGCTAGAAACTCTTTGACTGAAAACGAGAATAGACAGACACAGTTAGGCATATACTACTGGATTATTTTCTTGAGCAATATTCTGGGTTTGAGTGGACTAGGCAAAAAGTTATACAGGACTATAGGAGGGAAAGGAAAATATACATGAATATTAAAATTAGGAATCACTGGAAAAGATGGCCAAAAGCTAGCACATCTGAATTTAATATCAAATTGGATATTAAAATATTTTGTTCCTGAAGATGAGCTGAAACATAGACAACATAAACACATCCAAGACAGAAAGACTACAGTATTAACAAGTGATGCTAAAGGGCTCGGCAAATATTGTTTAGGTCAGAGGCCCCCCATGAGCACCAATCTATTGTTCATCATTTACTGTATTATAATACCTTCTCAAGGGAAGTCACACAGCTCACAAAATGATAAGACAGGAGGATAAGTCAACATTACATGGGAAACACAGCAGACAGACATATCCAGAATGACAGAACATTGACTTGATATTATCAAGGCAAACAACACAACGTAAAAATATAGCAGGTTTGCTTTGCACAATGAGCAGCCCTTCTGTCATTTTGGTCACCTTTTGGAAGAATCAGAGCCATAGAAGTAAACAGAGTTACATAAACTCTGTTTAATTATATGGCTCTGGGAAGAATGAGCATAGCAACGGCTCCTATAGATTTGCAGGAAGAACCACGCATGTTGATATGTTGAATGATATAGAAAGATGTGGTGGACCAAAGGAAAAAAAACATGGCAGAACTGACAAATTCAGATGTGCATTGTGATTTCGATTTGAGATTGTACAAATAATTTGTAAAATATAAATGTTGTCCCTCCCAAACTGCTTTCACATTATTAATCATTGATTCATAGTCTAATGAGCTCTTGCTGAAACCGGTTTAAAGTCATGAGAAAACCATGCACACTGGCCTAAAGTTTGCAGTGTTTACATAGTTCCTCAACATTTTGAGAATCTTTGGTTTTTAACAATTTGACACCCTTTTGTACACAGGAAGTATTTTGCCTAATAGCAATATGTCCCCCCAGCGGTGTTGGGGGACATATTGAAGTAGTTTGAATAGGCCATCTAGCATGCTATACTGTACAAACAGTTAGGTTACCAGGTTGTCTTTTAAGATCGGCTTTGGCCTACTGCAGACAAATCTACAGCTCAGAGAATGGTGTCATCTTAAATAGGTTTAACGACAATCTACAGTTCATAAATACTTTCGAGAGAAAAGGCCCAAGATTATGGAAGGCCCTGCTAATCTGATAATTTGGCTGCCAGTGGGTGGCTACAGTCACCATCTGCTGTTTATCAATAACTCCCACATTGTCAGAATATTGTACTGAGAGCATTATGCAATTAAAGTTATTTTAAACTTAAATGCAATTGACTACTAATATGCTTTGCATATACAACTATTGTTAAGTAAACCTGCTTAGAATCTCTTGTACAACCTTTACATTTCATTAAACGTCTAACTTTTGCCTCCATAGGACCATTACAGTTAATTCAGCAGATCTGATGAAAGGCACATTCCTGTGAAAACATTGCAGATTTATCACATTGGACTGATTGATTATCAGATGCAAATGTCAAAGTGTACAGTCGCAAATTAACTCTGGCCTTGCCCTAGCTACGTCAAACCTTTCAGTGCCTGTAATACCGCTTATCCTCTGACGAAGGTCTGATGACAAGCCACTCAAGTCAATGACAAACTTTGTGTGAGTGTGGGCGCCTCTCACCAGGTTACAACAGCATTACAAATAAAAACTTTTTTTTTAAACTATGTGTTAGTGTTTGAACAGTACAAATAATGTACAGTGTGTGTGTGTACACCGTCTGTAGGGAGAGTTTGTAGAGTTGGGCTAGTTTTATGAATGGAAAGTAGGCATTTGTCATTTCTTCACCATATTTGGTCACTGAGCAGCTCTAAGGAAAATCTTTGTTTATGTAGCTAAGAATAAATTGTTGCTGAGAGTTGATGTGGACATAGAACCACAAAACCTAATGATGTTATTATTCATAAAAATAGGTTTGTGGTTTGCTGTTATTAGTGTTACAGAAGTTTGGAGCATCATCAACTTTGTGTCTGATATAACTAGATAACAAATGTAATGTAATCAAACACCTCAAACAAAGATAACCACATGCCGACTGCTTATAATGTTGTTATGAACACCACAGCAATGGACAGTCAAGCAAACGAATGTGATGACCGACGTGGAGGTTTGATGCTAGTCTGGATCGTTTTACCGTAGTATAGTTAGTGAAGCATTTATCTACCGTACCGATGTATAAACGACACGGCTACTGTACAGTAGCTGTACCACACAGACCAGGAAAATCATCAAGATTTAGAGGCAATGGGCCTTGTGAATGCTAGTTTAAGAACTAACCATAGCTGTTTACACAACACATTTGATTGTATTACCATCCAGGTGGAGTCAGCACGTGTTATACATTATATCAAATGGCATTATATCAATATATTTGCTTGCAAGACAGTTCCTACTGGTGCCGAAATGAATCCCGTCAGAATAATGAATCTGCCGAATTAATTGCATTGTATGAAACCCCAGTAGTATTAGTATTATAGTATTATAGTATATGTTTATTCCTACATCGTTAGTACGTGCGTTTGTAAAAATAACATTACATGAAAAATTATAATGTACCGTACTTTAAGCAAAGGAATAGAGTAATTTCGGCGGGGAAACATTTTAGGGACCACACCCCCTTACGGCCACATCCTTCGTGGTCTCTTACTTCTGTCAGGCCTTCTGCTACATTAATGCACACATAATATCGCAAATATATATCGCATATCGATTACAAAACGGGGTTGTTTATGGTTCTGTTTTCATCAGGCTGACGTGCAACCCAAGCCTCGGTGTTACGGTAGCAATGCAATCCTCGGGGTTGATTAGCTAATGTAGTTTGAAGGGTCGTAACTGCATTAGCAATAACACAAAATAATACCATCCGATCTAAAGCACCACAACTCACCGCTCTCTAGCTCGTTGCCTTTCTTGGCGGTGGCAGCGTTTCCCATGGTATGGAAGACACGGCGATCGCTCAGACTGCGAGAGATGGCGGTTCTGGTAGCTAGCTACTACCGTACAGCTGACAGTTTGTATTCCCAAGATCCCCGTCCTGACCAATTGGTAATGTTAAAGCTTACCCATAAACAGTAAGATCTGAAGTTATACTACTAATTTAAAATCACTTAACGTAACCCCCTCGTTTTCGCCACAAACCCTGTCCTTTCTGAGTAATTCCTATATCGTTGTCATGAAGCTAGCGCTCACTGCTGTTGTGGTTTGTTCCCTTTAGCATTTGGATTGGTCAGACCATGGCCAGACTTGTCTTCAAACGAGATAGCTAACTAGAGTTGCTTCCGCGTTTTTGTGCATCCCTGATACTGCTGTACATCATACAATTATAAAAAAACGACTCTTTAGTTTGATCTTAGTATTTAATTTGGTTTTAGTAACAATTGTGAATGTACACTGTAATGTTAACACTTTATACCTGTTTTTATGAACTTTATGAACTCAATGTTTTGCCATGTAGCCTAGCCGTAGCCTAATATTGACTGTCAACCATTATTAAACCTAATGCATTTATTAATAAGCCTAGATGCTCAAATAGGCTAGCCTAACTGATCCTGTTTAGTATCTATAAATAGTAGTGTCATCGTGTGCCAATTGAACTGTATATTACTTCAGGTAGGTATAGTGCCCCCCTCCGGCCTGTAAACTGAAAGTTCCCAGCCGCGCCTCCCAAGACCTCCAAGACATTATGATCCATTGGGTTTATTGACAAAGCAGTTTCAAATGTATGCATAACCAACAAATTGTGCATTAAATGGAACACTAGACATATTAATTCATGAACCAGCATGGACATGCTGCATAAAGCCCAAAGTTAAAATATATGATGATTTGCATAATTTGCATAAACATATAGGATGCAATGTGCCAGTTCCTGCCAGTATTGAATAAAGAATATATCACATCAACAATATGTGAAAATGTGGCATTGGGGAAATTGCATGTGACCAAAAACTTTTTGTTTTGAGTTTTCGGAGAATCATTCAGCCCTCAGTGACAGAGACACGTGCAGAAAAACTATGGATAAAAAGTAGCCTACAGCAAAGTCAAACATGTGCAGGCTTGTTACAATCCTAGAGTGAACATCAGCAAACCTGCACAAAGTATTTAACATATTGATATGAAATGTTAGTTAAAAAAATGTATATCCTAATCCCAGTGAAACCTCTACTAATTATTTAATAAACAAAATTATCTTGTGCTTTCTCAGACAAAGATTTATAAGACCTTGTGTGTGAAATTGTCTAACTGAGGGAGTGGATGGGAAGCTATTACCATCCCCCATCTGACTAATAAAATAAATAAGTGTAGCTCAAGAAGGATGGATTCATTCAAACATTATTTACATAGTATGGTTTGCTAACTTGTGTGTATAGCATCTTAAATGTGTTATCCTTTTCACCATGGCTGCTATATGGTATACATAATACATATTTTTATTTACTTTTGAAACCAGATAGGTCTACATGTGATCTATGGTTGTGAGGCCAGTTGGATGTAGCCATACTGTCAAATTTTCTGAAACGTGGTGAAATAAACACAAATGTATGGTAAACTGCTCTGGTGGACATTCCTACCATTAGACAGCCAATCGCATTCTCCCTCAAAATGTGAGACTGTGATACAGTATAACTGTGTAGTGTCCTTTTATTGTCCAAGGCACACCTTGCAATAATCATGTTGTTTTATCTGCATCTGGTGTCTCTCGTGCTGCATCGGCATCATTATATTGAATGTGGATGGGCCACATTTCCCAATAAGGTAAAGAGGCATCTACTGTACCCTAGGTGTCAGCATAATTTATTTATGTATGTATGTATTAATGCTTTTATAAAAGGATGGGTTCTTCCCCTCCGTACATTACCAAATACCCAGATGTATACAGTAGGACAAAGTTGCCTAGGCTACTTTTATATGATTTACTGATTCAGATTGCAAAAAAAAAAAAAAGTTCCAGATGCAAATCCAAAGCATTTGTATTGCCAAGTTTTCCCTCTGTGGTAATTTAGAGCAGGTGATAAAGATAGCTGTAAAAGAGGAAGTTTCATCGGGGGATGTGTGATCTGATGAAGACAGTTCCTCATATCAGCCTAATATCTGCTGATATCAAACAGAGGAAGTTACACAAGATATACATACATTGAGCGCTATTATTTATTAATCTAAAAATAAAACTACTTGAACCGTTTTCCTACTATTTCTTCCTAGAGTTATCACCTAATAAACAGTGATATTATGTTGTACCTGTGACTATGCATTGTAAGGGAATAGCCGTAGTGTTAATAATGGAGTCGATTAACTTTGAATGTTAGCTGTTGCCATTTGTGGCTCCGCACATATAATGCTGTACATCAGGATAAAGGTTGGGGCTTTTGTGTAATGTGACCATTTAAATGAATGCTTAGTTTAAAATGCATTAATGCTGACTTCTACCTGTTTTGCCTTGAAATAGAATTACAAGATTTGACAAAAAATATCTACATTCCTAGATGTATTAAATAAATGTTATCATATACCAGACCTTGCCTATCTATTCTTCTGAGGACCCCTATACTGTTTGATCGTTTAATTGTAACTTTGTAACACCAGAGGGCAGCAATGCTCTGTTGCATGCAGGCTCCCTTACAGAGATGATGTTCTGATCAATTTCTGCACTTGGTGTGTCATCATAAGATTGTCATGTCTATTTTATTTATCATATACGGAAGGCTGTAAATATATATTTTAGAGAATGTATTTTCACTCTTCTAATTTTTCCTATTCCCTATCCCTAGATGCATGTCATGTTATTCCCAAGTGACCAACTGCTCTCCATATCTTCTCTCTTATGTTGCATGCAAACAGTATCAGCCAATCTTTAAAGGGAATGATTGATGCTTTTAAATGAATGGATGAAAAGCCATATCGTTCCTATTTTGGCTTTTGGTCTGTGAAGACTTAAGTCCAGGAACCATATCGTATGCTTTGTTAAACTTCTTAATTATTATTAACAACAATAGTAACAACACCCAAACTGCTAATAATCATAAGGTCTAGGTGCATGACATTAATTTCAGTTTTAATCACATCCTTGAAGTTGCTGTTGCAGGGTTTGAAAATGTCACATGCAGGCAGGCATTCTAACCCCACGGCTAATACCAGGAGTAGAATCACCCACCCCACTCCCTTAATAATCATCTCCTTTATAGAAGGGGGTAGGCCTGCTGCCATAGCCATTAAGAACACATTCCATGTATCTTACCCTTTTCACTTAGTGGCTTAAATAATTGTGTATTTTTCAACCATAGCGTTGCTAGCAAAAATACAGACCATGCACTAATCCAGGGTTGCAAGTTGTTTATGAAATGAGAGAAAAGGGTGGAGGGTTAAAGCAGAGAGATTGTCTGGCAGGCTCTTTATTATCAATCACTAGCTCCTATTAGGATGTTGCATGCAGTTCCAGGACATTACCCATTTCCTCCTCTGTATATCAAAGCGTCAATGTCCCCCTCCCTCTATATAATTCACTCCAGATGATCACAATGGGAAATTTGATTTAGTGTGCAAAAGAAACATGTATACAGCTGTGTCTGCCTGCCCCAAACAGCTGTTGTGTACCATTCATTGCAACTTCAACTATTAATCATGCATTTGTTTATGTAATTAAGATAGCACCAAAGACTGCTTTATTTTCTTCAGCGTAGAAAGATCAGATTCTTCAATGTTGATGTAGAGTTTGGCTTTGTTGTCCCTCACACTGCAAATGCTAGCAAATGGTACTTAATGATCTAATGGAGCTGGCAGGTTATACCAATCAAATTATCTGTGTAACAGGTCTTTTAAGTGTGTGTCAATGCACACAATACATATCAAGGAACTAATGGTCAGTTACACCATGACTTACGTTTGCAACTATAATGTTTTGTTTACCGAGAGCAATGAACATTTTTAAATTGTCTTAACTTCAATATGGTTAAAATAAAATAGACGCTAGAGGGAAATTATTCCTGGTGTTTCCTGAAAACTTGGAACAATGAACAACGGGTATGTTGTTACGCTTGTGCCAGGCATGTTAAAGCTCAGCCAAGTCACATTTTTGCATCATAGCCCTTATGCCTTCCAAGGATTTGAAGCTGGTATTTTCAATGGGGTGCCCTTTTCCTTTCTGTGAGCTCTGGACTAGATGCTCTCCGGGCATCAAGAAGTATCATATATTGTACGTCTGTCTGGGAATGTTGATTTGAAAAACAGAAGGGTTTGTCTCTATTCAGTCTTTCAACCGGTCTCCATTGTGGCTTCAAGCAGGAGAATTCCAAGCTGTTCTGTTCTTTGGACGGCTCCTTGGTTCACTATAATATAAATGCCTGTAATTTAACAACCGCAAGATAATGTATTTTTACTGAGAGAGGATGGTCTCTCAGTAAGTGCAGACAGTTGCGCAGGCAGCTAATTTGGGATAGATGCCTGATATCCCTTTGAAGTTCTGCTCGTGTCAGTGCTCCGCAGTCTCTCTCTAGAAGACAGATCATTGCTGCAGTCTGTTGTTTTTTAGATGCAAAATAGACGGCAAAAATGTAATTAAGCCCAAGGTCATCACCAAGGTCTTGCATTGATAAAATCGGTATCTATAAAGTGCGACAAGATGGTGTGACTCACTGTTTACAGGGTTTGTACTGCCTTGCCAGAGGTGCCCTAGACCAATCTTCCATTTAAAAAGTCTATTATTCTCCTTTATTGCACATATTTAAATGGAGGGGGGTTGAATAAAACCAATGGTCCCTTACAGGCAGAGACATCCAGTGGGTGTCTTTTTGACTGGAGCTTGTGGAGATGGTAGAGATTACGGTGGGATAGCGCTGCACACCATGGCCGCCCAAACCAGATCAAAGCAGAGACAATCAAAGCCAGAGTGAAAGCTCCAGCCTCAGTAAGCTCCTTTAAATGTCTGCTTGCTCCCAGCCCATCCTAGCAGAGTGTTACATCACCATCACCCACCCCCTCCCCAAAATTCCCAGTCTCTCCTTCTGTGCATGGGGAACACAAAACTGTTTGCATAGGGAGTGGACAGTGAGCAACCACCACATAAATCCCTCACACTAATGCAAACACAACAGCAAATGACCTATGTGGATGTCTAACCTGGAAGGTTATGTCGTAAAGTCCGAGTAATCCCAGTACAGTTATGACAGGACACTGGCCATAATCATTTATGGCACTGGGTTTAGGCTGTATAATGTCGCTCTGACAAATGGCTTGTCATGACTCATGCACAGCTTTAGATAAAAAGGTCTCGCGAGAGGTCTCACAAACTGCAGATAGCAGAGTTGAACCAGTCTGTCCTAACACAAAGGAGGGTTTGACCATTGTGGTAATTCTGCACCGCACAAATCAAGCTTGCTGGCAGGTTCTCCTTCATTTGCTCTTGGGCTAAATGTTGAATTTGGAATTAAATAAATGTCAGCATTAGATTAGCATATTAATGTGCACGTGTGTGTGTGTGTAATCAATGGTTAGCCATTGTTTTTTAAACGATGCACAGAATGTAGAGGATTTCTGATCAGAGAGAATGGCCTCCAGCCTTTGTGTGCACTGTAGCTGGCGTCGCTCAGGCCTTTTGATTTGACCCGAGGCTCAGAACTGACTGAAAGGCTGAAGTGCCTTCCTGGGTAGAGCTGTTTCTCTTGGACATGCAGCCAAAAGTTAAAGGTACCTCGATTGCTTTATGGCACCGCAGGCAAACCCCAAAGTTTCAAGCCAGTGCTGGTCTCCAAACGCAAATGAAGGGGTGCACCTTTAACAAATCGTCATTAGTGATTAGGTGCTTAATTATGATTGTAACTAAGATCAAACACAGTGGCCAGGCTTACACTCACCCCATCACTTGCCCACACAGCAGCTCTCAGAGCACCTAATATCTATGGCGAGAGCGGTGATGAGCTCCCACAGGAGAGACTCTCACTTTCATGATGTTTCATCA
>JAOEGT010013058.1:0-10851 GCA_025447795.1 Speoplatyrhinus poulsoni
TTTCGATATGATATTGCGCAACGTGATATTGCGATAACGATACTGAATCGATATATTGTGCACCCCTAGTGTGCGCGTGCGTGCATTAAAACCATGAGGCAATGCGGTGCTTTGAAGAGGAGCACATCACTTGCATTTTGTATTTAGTTTCATATTATGCATCTGGCGTCAATTTTGTATTGAAAACAGAAACAAATCTCTCTATGCCTGATTTTGTTTTTGTTTTCATTTGTGTCACTTTTGTGCGCTCCTGCAATCCCATAAACAACATCAGTGCACATAATAGTCGTCTACAAACGCATCCTCTCTCCCTATCTCCAAAAATGCCTCCCACCTCCTTGTGAAGTTCAACTTCAGTCGAGATTTCCCTAAAAGTGACACCTTGAGAGACAGCCTTGCATTCCTTCCTGTCATCTGTTGGCTCGTGTGTGTGTGTGCGAGCGCGCGCGCGTGTGTGTTGTGGGAACTATTCAAGCAGAATCTTATATTCAGGTATTTTTTGTGGCTGTGGTTATGTGGCTCTTAGGGATCACTTTAGCTGAAAAGATGCAGTGACTTGCAAGCCATGCGTATACTCTTAAATATTGAACAGTTATTTAGTTAAATATTTACAGTTATAGTGGTGCTAATTTACATTTTTTAGAAGTGCATCTCTTACATAAGTTAATATAATTAACCAATGTTTTTTTAAGACTTTACCATAATTTCCCGACTATTAACCACAACATATATTATCCGCAGGTCAGTATTTTATGTAATTTTTAGATATACACTTGTATATCACCGCACCCGTGTATTAACCGCAGTTTATTCAATGTTACGTCATCAGGCGAGGCATTTTTATGTGTAAAAAAAAAAAAAAAAAAAGGAAAGTCAGACACCAACCACTTCTATAGTATGCGCTAGCTAGGCTACGTAAATTATGGTAGGTTACCATTGTTTGCTACTGTGTTATCAACAAGCCAAGTCGCAAACAAACGGCATGGCTAAATAAAATAGCGTTATTAAAATATATCTGTGCTTGCAGGAGATACGTGAACATGCTCAAGTTATGTGTATTTTGTGCAGCTTCCTACTCAAAGTCTATACTACTGCTAGAGGGATTCACCTGGATTTCACTCAAAGGCCAAATCATTTTCCTATTCTGTTCATTTATTTCGAAGCAGTTCAGTTAGGGTTGCTAGCGGTGGCCAGGTAGTCATCATCAGATCACGAGCATGTTCCAGAACCAGCGACACAAAACCTCATTCCTGCACAAGTTTCGTACAGACTTTGAAACGCTCCAGAATGTATGTGGATCCGAGAGGGGCACCGAGACTTGTCTTCGCTAAGCGTGCACCGGACCGTGCAGCGGTCACTACTGACTACTCAGCAGGATGCTAAAGAAAATGTAATATAACCACGTGGACAGCGTTCATTGGATTTAATTTAATGTTGTACATGTTACCGCAAAGACTGTAGCCTATGCTCTCACCGATCCGAATCCGGCAAGACTGTAAACGGTTGGACATGACCTGGACTAATCAGAAACCCTACTGTAATATTTTTTTTTCTATATCTGCTTATTGGAATGTAGCCTACAAAAAGTATGGATAGCTTTTTGTCAACAGAGTGGTAAGTAGCCTATTGTATGCTGTATGCTTTGTAGCCGCCAGTCTCCGAGATAAATTTGGATATAAATTATCTTTTGAGGTGGTGGCGCGGCGGATTGTCATAAAATTATAAATGTTTAAAATCATGTTTCACAAGCTTTTACCGTAGCCTAACAGACCATACCAGACAGAGAATGCGCGAAATAGGCTATGTTTATTGGACATAGCCTTAAATTGGTATTATTTTTAAAATGATGTAAGAAAATGCACATATTACATGCATATCATGTTCACCATAAATAAAGTAGGCTAGGTTTATTTAGAGACTGTTAATACATCTATCTTTTGGTTCATCTACATGGTTTGTTTACTGTTCTGTTCTCATGTTTACCTCAAAACCAGATGTATCGCTTCTGTGACTGCACTAGATTTTTTTTCACATGAGGCAGGCAGAATGGGAGAGCGGGATGCCAATTCCAATGTGAAAAAGCCCTCTACCTTGTCAGATTGTCCTACTACCATAGCAAAAAATAATAGTTTGGATGTATAATTAATATCGCCGGATTACCTTAAAAATAATAATAAAAATAGCCAAATGAGAGGGAAAAAAATGTAACCCAGTGTATCAGCCGCAGAGCTGCCGACGGAAATTACTGTATTGTGTCCTGCCCTGTACCCATCTGCCCCAATTTACTCCCTCTCTCTCTCTCTCTGTCTCTCTCTCTGTCTGTCTGTCTGTCTGTCTGTCTGTCTGTCTGTCTGTCTGTCTGTCTGTCTGTGTCATCCCTGCCATCCCTGTAGCTCCTGACGAAGGGCTGCGAGACATCAGAGATGACCCTGCGTCGTAACGGCTTGGGTCAGCTGGGCTTCCACGTCAACTATGAAGGCATTGTAGCCGAGGTGATTGATTAAACTTTAAAAGAGTTCCCCTCCAATCCTCCCTCCTTGTCATGTTATCCATTTAATTATCATCTCCTCTAACTGTAAATATTCTGTCCCACGTTTTTATTATAAGCATAGTTGTAGTCAATATGAAGTAATTTAGCTTTATATGTCAAGGTTGTATTATAAGGGGGTATATCTGGGATGGAGCAATACTTCCTCCTTACCTGTAGGTGGAGCCCTATGGCTATGCCTGGCAGGCAGGTCTGCGGCAGGGGAGCCGATTGGTGGAGATCTGTAAGGTTGCCGTGGCAACCCTCACCCACGAGCAGATGATCGACCTGCTCAGGACGTCGGTGTCGGTGCGCGTTGTCATCATCCCGCCCCACGATGACGCCACGCCACGCAGGTGTGTGATACGTATTACCCATTACATGATAGGAGTCAACAGGTCACCAGATCTATAGGAATACCTGTACGTGTGTTTATTAGTGGCATAACGATTACTAACGATTACTAAATGTGGCTTTACACTGTGCAATATCAGCTGGTACTGCTTGTCACATTGAATCACATGATCTGAATAGAGAACTGAATAGATACCTGTGCGATATTATTTTTATTGTACGTCATATTGTACGAGATAATGCTTGATTGAGCGCGACAACAATATGCCAGGTGTCACATTACATCCACAAATGTGCGTTGGTGTTTATTATATACTTTTACAAAAATACTTTTGTATTTGTATCTTGTATGTCTAATACATCTGCTGTTTTAGTCAAATATTTTATATTATGTGTCTTTGTATTTGTAATGTATGATGTCCTTGAGTGTCTTGAAAGGCGTCCTTAAATACAATTTATTATTATTATTATTTTTTTTTTATTATTATTTTTTTTAACTTGCGTTGGCTGACCCTCGTCCTTCTCCTCCGTCGCCACCAGGGGGTGCTCTGAGCTGCACCGCATGCCCGTGGTGGAGTATAAGAGCAGCAGCAGTGACGGTGGCTCCTTCGAGTACAAATTCCCCTTCCGCAACAACAACAACAAGTGGCAGCGGACCTCCAGTAGCCCCCAGCAGTCGCTGACCGCCTCGCCCCAGCCACACACCACCAACCGGGCCGTCAGCCTGGGCAGCTCCG
The DNA here is from genome assembly GCA_025447795.1 of Speoplatyrhinus poulsoni. Lineage (NCBI taxonomy): Eukaryota > Metazoa > Chordata > Actinopteri > Percopsiformes > Amblyopsidae > Speoplatyrhinus > Speoplatyrhinus poulsoni. Next base: position 3,619 of record JAOEGT010013058.1, read on the forward strand.
TGGGCAAGACCCTGTCTGCCGAGAGGCTGGAGAGGGGAGCCGCTATCCCCCGCAGTGTCAGCAGCGATGGACGGCCCCTGGATGCAAAGAGGTGAAGCTCGCTTTTGGTCTTTTAGGTGCGTGCGTGCATGTGTGTGTGAGTGTGTGTGTGTTTGTGTCCAATAAGGACCAACAGGTAAAGGGCTGTCTTGGTCTTTTAGGTGTGTGTGTGTGTGTGTGTTTAGCCAATAAGGGCCAAAGGTCAAGGGTCGATATATTTCAGCATGTGTGTTTCTTTACCAGGATGTCTCCCGGCAGTGAGAGCTACAGTCTGGCCGCGTCCATGGCGTTGGGCCGATCGCCTCACAACCGGAGCTCCCCTAGCAACCTGTCGTGTTCCAGCGACGCCTCCGCTGGCTCCGCCCACTGGAGACAGAAGTCCATGCCTGAACAGTGAGAACCGCTGGTCGCTACTGCTGCTAACACTTCCGTCAGCCGAAATGCATGCTAATTGATCTTCTGGCTCTGTGTGTGTGTGTGTGCACGCGCGTGTGCGCACTCTTATTTTGCAGGTTTGCTAGCAACCGCCACTCTCCATTGTCCTCAGAGAGACAGGTGGTAGGGGAGGGCGGGTCAAGCGGCAAGTCCAACCCTAATTGGTTGAGGATGGATGAAGGGGGAGGAGCCGAGAGAGGCTCAACAGGTGAGTAACACCGCTGCAAAAGTGTTTCTTTTTGAGTTGTCTTTTTGAATTGAATATTAATTAGAATCGATGAATCCAGAAGTCGCTGTCTCTACACTATCTACAGAGATTCCTTTCACATCTCATATACGCGTAGAGTACAACTCCTCTACAACAGTTTTAGGGGAAATTCAAATGGCACAGCAGTATTTTCTGCATGTTTCTGAGAAACGAATATGCTGCCTAGGGCTGTAGGCTTCTTTGCTGTTTTGTACACATCTCCGTGGATGTTCTGAGCCTCCAATATGTGCATTGTTGGCGGGGTGGTCTTGTTGGCATGCAAATTCGCTTTGCTTGCAGTTAGAAATTGTACTAGCACTCAAAGGCTTGGCACATACTTTATAGGAGAGAGTGCAATCCTACGCATGGCTATATAGGGAGGAACCTGCAGTGAAGTTGTGGAGGTTTGGGCTTCTGCAGGCTTTTTTTTCTGTTTTGCGTTGCTTTGAAGATATGAACATAATGGGAAATGTGAGAATGAATGCATGTGACTGGCTGAGAAGTAGCATTGATCTTATTCAAAGATGTGGGCGACATTGTTATGACAATATAATGGAGATGATAGACCGCAGGTTTTCGCTATGACTGCGAGCAGAGAGAGACAGGTACTGTAGGAACACAATTGGGAAGGATGGGGGAGAAACATTATTTTTTTGCTTCTCTTGCCCATTTATGTTTTTCCCTTTGTGTTTCTCTGTGGTTGAAGGGCAGCAAGTGAAAGACGGAATTCCTATATTTCCTGCTGGCACAGTTGTATAACTGTGCCTCACCCCACATCACACGCCAAGGAGAGAGCATCTCGTGACTAAACTCCCGTCCCTTCCCAGCACATTTACGCTGGATTTCCTTTTAATTCACTTGCGGCGTTATGCTCCCATGCGGCCTTTTGGTGGAGTGCTTTTCACTGCGGTCGCTAAACGGAGAAATTGAGATTATAAGCCGCTGTGGTGATTAGGAAAGCCGCTTTTTGTTGTATTGTTGTCCAGGCCGCTTTCTGGCCACTTACTGGCCTCGGTCTGGGTTCTGACCGGCCACAACCACAGGATACAGGCCCTAGCTAGTAATTCCATGGTCAGCTCAAGAATGCGGGACTTTCCCCGACAGCCGGCCAGCAGACAACTGCATTTTAGCCTGCCAGGCTCTGAGGTTAACTGTAGGGTCAAGTCAAGTGCCTCTTTTCCTTGCTTAATTGTTATGACCTTTTTGCTTCATTCATATTCTTCTGACAATTTTTTTTTTTTTGCTTATTCTTTCAATCATACTTTCTTTCTTCCACTCTTTTTCTTTGCTTAACAATTTATTTTTTTACTCTTGGTTGGTTGGTCGCTTTGGTGTTCCTTTTTAAGATATTCCTGGAGTCTATGTTTTATTTTATTCTCTTCTCCACTCTCTGTCTCCCATGCATTCCTCCTCTTTTTGATTTATTTCCCTGACCTCTGAGTCTGAGTGTAACGATGTGGCCAGCGACTGTCCAGGAATAACACAAGAAACAAAGGGCCGCTCTCTGTGTTTCCTTCTCTCTTTTGTTCTTTTTTTCCTCGCGCTCAAGCAGTCATCCGGGCAATGCCCAGACATTTAGCCTTAAGGACAGGAACTCATTGGACTGCACCAGACCTCGTCTACAATGGAACACTAGCTTCTAGCTAACACAGGTCCTCTTGAGTTCATTATTCAGGGCCTTCTAGGCCCATATGGGTGAGAGGCTGTATCTTTGTTGTACGTTTCTTCTTATTCTACTGTGTAAGTCTATGGCAACCCATCTGTTGAGGGTGTCCCATCTATTTTTTTAGGGTCACCTGAAAAAGCCAAAGGTCAAGCTAAGGTTAAACATTTAACTAAAACATTAACTATTTTGGACCTACATTTTTGCTCATAAACTTTGAACAACGTCATGGATTTTGAAAAACCTTGTACTCATTTCTTCTTTAAAATGGACACAAATGCTCGTTTAAACATTATACAAAGTTGGTTTTCATAATAGTTGCATAGCAACGGGCCTTCAAATTTGGTGGTGAGGATGCCAAACAGGTAGGGCTGTAATTTCACCCCTTTTCAATCGAGTTTGTCTCTGCACTGCCTTGAGAGACTACCCAAGAATATTCTATCAATGCCAGCCACCGCCCTTGAACAGCATCAACTTCAGTTTTCCAAAACAGAAAATGTAATATTATAGGTCAGAATTACTTCAGATCTTCATGACTTTTGGTGGGTTTGGCATTCCAGTAACCTTGCCTACGACGCCGGGAAAAAAAAGCCAAACAGAAAGTGAAGCTGTATCTTTGCATACATGTAACTTGACAGGTGACATCTTCGCTATGTCTTTTGAAATCTTTTTAGATTTTTGAAGATGTAATACTGTATCTCCAGAATCCTCAGGTGACATCACCAACATTTTGCATCTGCCGAATTCTTCCAGTATTTAAAAAAAAAAAACATATTTAATGTTATCCATTTCTGTCAGATTTTTATAAAAAGTGTACGGCTGCTCTTTAGAAGAATCCAGATTGTGTAAATGTATAATATACACAATCTGATAACTAAGAAGAACCAAGGACGAATATGCATTTTATGGGATTCGCAATGGGTTATGGGATGCGCCAGTTCCTTCACTTGTACAATATGTTATGTACACAGTCTTGTACCTTTGCCTTTTTTAAGTTTTTATTAAACGTGTTTTGCTCAAATCAAATTGTTTATGGTAACGATCACTCTTGTAGCTGGGTGGCTTGGTTCCAGGCTTAAAACTCTTTAAATAAGGATTTTACGAAAAGTCAATGGAGAAAATTAATGGGAATTATTCTTCCCGCAACAGAGCCCCCAAAAAGTGGGCGGTCACTGTTACGCTCTATTTGTTTTTTTAAGGAAACATGCTTTTACGCTAGAATGTCATGGGATTGACACTGTATCTGCTGCACATACTGTGCCTGACTGCAGGGGAGTTGATACCTCTTCTAAATGAAATCTGGGAAAAGTGTGACTAGCATTTCATGAAGTCTTAAGAGGTGTTTTGCTACATTAGCAGCACATATAAAATATAATTTTGTGTGTGTGAGCCAAACGCTCGCACACACTCGCATCACACTCACCTCCCTAATTAGGGCAGGAAAGCCCCCAGTGTGTGTGGCTGTGTGGACAGTGATCCCACTATATAAATGAAATGTGCTGGGAGTCGTTTTGCCGCGTTCACCCAAGGAAGATTGTATGACACCTTTCTTAACCATCTGGCTGTCTATCACTTTCTCAAACACACACACGTGCACACACACACGGCTCTCCTGCAGGGCTCCAGTCATTAACTGCCTTGGCTGAGTAGCTAGGTATGTCTCATTGCATAACATCTAGGCAGTTGCACAATGGTCTTTATTTGTTTATTTGTTAATTATTCAGAAACCACACACACACTCACTCACAGACGTGCACATTTTGTAACGCAGCACAGCTTGCTCTGAGCAAACGGAGCCAGCAGGTCTGTCTGGACTCCAGGGACAGATATTCTTGTAATGTGCGTTAATTTTGATAAGGAACTGATCCGTGATTGATTGTGACCATGAATAAACATGAATCACATGCACTCCTGCGTTCTGTTGTTCTCTTGGAGTGGGTGTTTACAAGCTGGATACTACTAAATTAAAGCGTACAGACAGACGTGTAATCCCCTTAAAGTGGTCCTATATGACTTTCTGCCACTAGATGTCACTAAGCACACCGGCATCTCAAACCAGAACAAAGGCTTTTGTGGACCATACACACACAATAGCATGCCTGCACGGCCGGCTATGAAAACTAAGAACAGAGGAGCTCGGACACACATGATGTCATTCTCTGTTCAGGACGCCATTACTCTACTAAATCTATATCTTGACGTAGAAAATAAATGTTTTCTGCTTGTTCCAAATATCTAATAGAATGCCTTTACTCAAACCTTTGCATTAGAATGGGTAACACTAAAGCTTTTTAATGTGGCATTGCCAAGAGATATAGGTTTGTCATAGGTCTTTCCAGGCTAGACATGCCCCGGTTAAACAAATGTTGTTTTAATCCTCTAAACGTTTTGGTCGTCTGTCCAGAGTTGAAGCTGCCGCTAGGAAGCAACGTTGGCACAAGAAGTGTCTCGTGAGCTTCGTCAACTAGGTTTTTCTATCTGTTTTTCTAGGCACAAGAAGTGTACTAGTGAGCTTCGTCAACTAGGTTTTTCTATCTGTTTTTCTAGTAACAAGAAGTGTCTCGTGAGCTTCGTGAACTAGGTTTTTCTATCTGTTTTTCTAGACTAACAGCTGCACACACGCCTACGATCACCATCTGAAATGCTGAGCATTGGCTGGAGGGGTGTAAAGCATGCCACCATTGGACTCTGTTCATCTGGAGAGATGAATTAAGATTCACCATCTGGAAGTCTGACAGACAAATCTGTGGTTGCAAAATGACCGGAGGATTCTAACGTACATGCTTGAATGCCTACTGTCAACTGTGATGTTTGGCAGTGAAGCAATGGGTCTTTTTGTCATGGTTTGCGCTAGGCCATTTGATTCCAGTGAGGAGAACCCTTAATGTTACAGCACAAGGACATTGTAGAGAAGTAGAGTAGATAGTAGATGTATTTATCGTCAATGTACATACATCAAAATTCAGGTGCACTCAAAGAGCTGGCTAAAAATAGATAGTAAAATAGACGGTAAAATAGATGTATAAATAAAGCAGGATAAAGTGCTTGTGTGGGTAAAAGTACTCATAACAATTGCACAGACAGATTATTGCACTCAAAGTTATGCTATCTTTAGGTTTGCTTTCAGTTCAGCACCTTTATAAGAGAGATGGGGGTGGGGTTATGCAATTCACTGCCTGTGGGTAAAAGCTGTTCTTTAGTCCTGTTTTGGTACTGAGCGTTCTGTGCCTTTTTCCAGAAGGCAGGGGGGAGCACAGATGATGTCCGGGTGAGGGGGGTCTTTTACCACACTGCTGGCCTTGCTTTGGAGTCTGCCAGCATAGATGAGAATGTGCTTCCAACAGTATGGGGAGGGGGCATTGTCTGGCCCCTGTAGAGAAAAGGAGATCCTTGATGAAATAGTTTACCAGTCTGGCCAGACCGTAACCCCCCTCAAACTGCATGATCTTGCCTGCCACTAGATGTCATGCTAGAAAAGCAGCATCTCAGACCAAAGCGAGTGCCTTGTGAGCCACCGAACAGGAGCTCGGATTACAGCACACAGAGAGGCAGTGTGATTCCCCGCTCAGGGTGCAGTTACTCCACTATAATTTACATAGGAAAGTGATTGTCTGCTGCACATCATCCGCGCATGGCCTCACAGATGTTCTTGTGTTTGTATGGAAGCAGTAGTGGTTGTAATTCTAAAAGCTTAAGGAGGCCTTCCCTGCAGAGTGGAGGCCGATATAGCAGCGGAAGGAGGACTTGATTCCATAGTAATACATGTGGGTTTGAAATATTCAACAGGGAATGGTGTTTGGCTAGCCACAGTACCTTTGTAGTACCTTTTAGCCCCAGCCAAGTCTAACTCTCTGTGTGTGTGTGTGTGCGTGTGTGTGTGTGTGTGTGTGTGTGTGTATTCAGAAGCACCAGTCTCCAAGTCTGGCTCCGGCTACTCCGGCGGACCCCGCATCCAGAGGCAGGAGCAAGTCATTCACCTCTCACCAAAGAAGGGTAGCCAGGTCAGGTTTCCCATTCTTCACTGAACACTTAGCTCAGGGATATCTCTAAATCAGAACACTATACACTGTGCAGTCAAATACTGTTCATGAAATATAATTTCCTTTGAGGTAATGTAGCACTTCATTGATTACATACAATTAGGGCTGGACGATAAAGTCCTGGTGTGTAAACATGAAAAAATATTTAGGCACACATTGTGCGAGTGACTTCTAGCCACTATGTTCGCAGCTAAAATATGCGCAGTTGCGCTTTGTTATGAAATCCCTGTGCACAATGACAATCGTGTGGCGCACACTGGCTAGCTGTTCCAAACGTGGTTCCACTTCCAACAGGGTAAGTTCGTAACTGTACTCCATCCACGCGCATAGAAAAGTGCGTTGAGCTGTTGGAATCGGGTCTCGGAGCTGAACACAAACACACTCCCATTTTAGCTACCTCGTCATCACAGCTGGCTAAAGTTAACAGGCAAGACACTAGCAAAACTGGTGGGGAAAAAATGGCGGCAAACGATTCATGCTCGTATGGTTAGAGGTAGATGTTTGACTACGATCACGCCGCCAGCCAGCTTTTAAATTGTGCTGCGCATTTGTGCAGGTTAAAACCTGTTTACCATATAGTACAGTAACATTATACATAGTTTCATATGGCTATTAACCTAAATCGGATGTTATTTTATATATATGTGTATGTATGTATGTGTATATATGTGTGTGTGTGTATATATATATATATATATATGTGTGTGTATATGTATATATATATGTGTGTATATATATATATATATATATGTGTGTGTATATGTATATATATATGTGTGTATATATATATGTGTGTGTGTATATATATG
>JAOEGT010013069.1:0-10850 GCA_025447795.1 Speoplatyrhinus poulsoni
AGTTTCTTACAAGTGTGTTTTCTTAGATGCTATCAGTAGACTTGCATGAGACTAATTTGCCTGAAGTGGACCACAATAATTCAAAAGAGAAATCACAAAAACTGTAATCCATCTTTTATAGCTAACTAGAAACATATAGTGTTCATAATTTTACTATGTAGTAATAAACTTAAAAGTACCTATGTTGTTGACTGAACTACTCATCTAATAGGCATTAACATCAGTACCACACCACCACTGGATGTTTAAACAGCAGCTGTCCTCAGATGAGACGTCTTCTGAGTGTGCACCACAGTGTGCCGGGCAGACTAAAGTAAACTTAAGTCAAACAAAGGCATTAATCAGATGAAATGGGTCATTATTAACAGGTGTGGGTGACATTTTACAGAGGCGCGCCATATGGTAGCAATATATCAGGTGACTTTGTTGTTTAGACAGCTTTTAGGTTGGCAGCAGATGGCCAGGGCCTTATGCTGTAAAGTTGCTGATATACGCTGCACGTACGCCAAGTCTATTACCTGGCATATAGGGCAGTTAGAAATGTGAGGTGTCAATCATGCTGAGACAACATGCCCAGTCAGGGGTGCTTTAATGTCCACTTGGAGCTGGAAGGATGTACAGCCGCGGAAAACGCTAAGACCACTGCACATTCTTTCAAATAGACACATAGACAAAATCTATAAATACAAATATAAAAATACATACAGTATATTACATGTAAGTAAAAAATGTAAATGAATAAGTAGTAAAACTGAGAAACTGCTGCAGGGATCTCTTAATTATTTCCGCGGCTATATATATTATATATACGTATATACGGTAAACACTCATAAATTGGTATTTAGAATTTATTCAATTTTATGTCCCCTAAAATATAAATTTAAGTAACTAGCCTAAAATATATTTAAGGTCCTTTATGTTGCCAGAGAAATAAATAATGTATTACTGTGCCAAATGGAGTGAATTCTTGGATATGTATTCCAATGTTCAATTATGGAAACTACAATACCCATGTTTACTGGTTAGCTGATAACAATGCACACTAAAAAGTTGTGGTGTGCAAAAAGGTTTTCCATAAAATAAACCTTTCAAAGTGTTCGGGGGGAAATGTTAAGATGAGACATCTGCTTTCCTTAATATTCATTCACCAGCCACCTGCAATATATGAAGTGTTGTGACATTTGCTTTAAGTAATTCCCTTGTATGTGAACATATTTAGACTTTCAATGCAGTTGATCTCTTTTTTTTTTTTATTCTTTTTTTTTTACTTTACTTTTTTTAATCTATCTGACCACAGAATTTCAGGGCAAAACACAGCAGGCACTTTTACCAACCAACTACAGTAGATGTCTATAAAAGGACAGGGCCTCTAGATTGTGTTTGGTTATTGTGCTTAATGTGTGGAGTATATTTACCAGCAAACATTTGTCAGCACTTGGCCCGGTGGCCATTTCTCGTCCTGCTTCAATTTTAACCCTCAACACACAGTATGTTAAAGTGGAAGATGCAGTGTTAGTTGTACAGTATGCTATATGTCACAGCACTTATCTGAGGTCGGTAGTGTTTAGGTGACTGGATTTAACACTCTGTAATCAAAGCGAAAATCAGGGGTTCTCTGTTTGAGAGGTTCCCGAAAGTCCCTCCTGAAACCCTTGTACTTTTTACAGTGTCCTACTGAAATTACTATCGATATTGTTGTATGACAGCTTCTACTAACATTGTAACGTACTTTTTTGGCCTGTTTTGTATTGGACTTCGTTTACTTTTTAGCATTTATTTTTGGTATGTGCTTGACTGTGAAATATTCTTGATTTTTACTTTGGTATTTTTGTGTGCACTGAAAACACTAAAATCTTTTACTGACAATATGATGTGACTACCTGATATTTTTTTATATTTACTTAATATTTTTATTCTCTTATTCGTGCATGCGTTTCCACTTGTACACAAACGGCTACAGTCTGAATGTCAGACACAGGTAATGAGTTGATAAGTCATCGATAAAGGTTTGTAATTTGCACACAGGTTAGTGAAGTTCTTTTGTGTCATTAGAAGCCAACTCTGTACTTAAACACAAACACAAACACACACACATTCAAACGTTCGCCATATGATTAATTTTATTTTTTACACAGTTTTAATAATAGGGTGTGCACAGTGTTGCACAACACAATGTTAAATATCTTTTAGTTTGTTTGTTTTTACACCAAACTACCAAACAGCAGCGCACTACCAATCCCTCCTAACCACAAAATACCTTTAACATGACTACACACAACTCCCTCTCACACACCGTCAAACTGAAACATCTGTAACTTTCGTAGTGTCTCACAGACTGGGAGCCTACGCTTAACGTGGACCTTCGAAATGAATGCGGCCTGCTTTCCAGTGTTGGCTTGCATGTTGTAGGTCAGACCTGCTTTCCCAGTATCAGTTTGCATGTTGTATTATCGCAATATCTGCACTGAAAATGAAATGTATTATAAACATGAATGTATATATACATGTAACCATTGCTCTATGTGAAACATAACACCATGAATAGACTCTTATTTTAAAACTGGGTTTACTGAACGTCAGTTTTCTAATCCCACAGAGCCAGATATGGTCTGTCATCGCATGTCCGATCTGGTTCCAAGTTTATAAAATGTGATTTTATGTTTCTGCTACTGTGTAAATGCAGACTGTGGTGTCTCTATGTAGCCTTTACAGGGTAATGGATGGGACATTAGGAAGAGATGTGTGAAGACATTACTTGTTCATAATGTAGAGAAGAGATACTGTAAAATTGTACCAGTAGTGTCAACACATCAACAGAGACATTATTTTAAAAATTATGTAAGGAAAGATTTTAGCTGTGTATATAAAATATATTACTTGTACTTTGTTTTTTGAAACTGCAGAGATATGAAAAGTGGAAATATTTATTGCTCTTATGATATAAAACGTGTTCATGTTGTTGGAAATGTGTGTGTTGTGTTTTAATTTATTTACTTGTTTGGACAAATATTCACATTACAGTCTGCACACTGGTGCCCTATTATCAACACGCCTATTACAATATATCCACACTCCACAGACATACACGCATAAATATTTATATCTGAATATTTTCCACTACTGTAATGTAATGAGTAGGCCTACTACCTTACATAATATTACGTTTTATGGTTATTATATGATGCGCGTCGAGATCTAATTATATTATTATTATTATTATTATTATTATTATTATTATTATTATTTAGTTATGATTATTAGGCGGAGCTCTGTCACGTAAATGATTATTCCAGGACGAGGAAGTGAATGGGAACACGTCTCCTTGTCAGAGCAGCGTGTCACTATAGTCCATAAGCGTCGCAGATATGGTAAGTACTTATATTTAGGTCGTCTTCAATTAATCCTACACAATCACGACAGAAATTCAAAAACAATATGTTTATATTATAATGTCATGTAGTGCAAGGTTGTCAGGGATACCTGCTGTTTGTGTAGGTAAACGTGGGATGCTAACAACTGCTAGCTTCAGTCTGGGCTACAGTAAAAGAATACAACCAGGGTTTATAAGCGTCGTTTGGTTTGTTGCAGTAATCTGGGTAATGCGTGTTGTCCGACTTTCTGATAGGCAACTGTCTGCATACCTGTGCATGTCTTTTATACCATATAGGGCTGGAGGACTGTACTATATCTGTAGTAGTAGTACGGTACTATATACAGTATATAGTTCTACATGTCCATATGTCTGTCAGTGCTGACCTGGAAATAGCACGAACCCCTTTGGGGTTGTAATTCTATCCCATGTGTAAAAATCATGTTTTTAATTATTAGTAATTAATTAATACATAAATATGTATATTAACAAGATCGTAGTTATTGTAATTTAAAAACATGATATATTATAATGTATTCTAGTGATACAGGCAATATAATAATAGAGACGTCAAATTGCATTGACTTCTACGCTTGTGTTATTATATACTGGTAGTTCTATGGTGCAAACACAAACTGTCTCCATTTGCTTTACCTGGTTAAATATTTGTTATTTCAACATACTACATTATTTTTTAGGCAGGCTATGTCAACCAATCACCACATGTAGGCATATTAAGTATCAGGATCCCACATGTGACATATTTTTTGCCTGATAATGAAGTCTGGTGGCTTGTATGTGCTTTTCTCTTTTTTTTTTTTGTTGGACAGGTTATACAAGCTTAGTTATTTGTTTTTTACCTTGTGGGTAGTGCATCCTTAGGAAGGTTTAAATGTTTTGGTAGAAGTCAGACATAACGTTGACTTAGCTCAATACAAAGTCAATGGAGAGTTATTTTTGAGTTTTTAGAGTTATTTTAAGCCCCCCCAGTGTGGGCGGGACTTAAAGACTTAAAGTGTAACTGCAGGCTAAAATTTGTTTTGTTTTTTTAGCATGTAAACGAAGTAATAGGATTGATCTGTGATGAGACACATCAATGCTGGTGTTAATATTGACAACGTTGCCATTTTTATTAAAATAGGCATTTTATGTGCTGAAAACAGAGGTAGATGTCATATCTGTTAAATCACCCCCGGACCTTGGCTGGTTTTCATCAGTACATTTAGTGTAACATAATGTAGCTTGGTGCACAAGTTGTGCTTTGTCAGCCTCCGTACTGTGAACCGTAATTGCACACAGCATGCGCGACCAGCCAAATAAAGTACCCGACTAGGTCACTGCACCAGAGTCTCATTGTGTCATTACAGAATACTTAGTACGCTCAAACGTCATCAAAGTCAATGTTACACAATGTTAATGTGGGTCCCCCTCTCAGCCCCTCCCCTCACACTTTTCAAAGTCGTAGTGGGAGGAGTCAGCCTCAGCCACTGGGTACAGCTACACTCTGCTGTGCCAGTGAGCGGGCCCAGAGGCTGCATGGCGGGTCCAGAGCTCCTGCTGGACTCCAGCATCCGGCTGTGGGTGGTGCTGCCCATCGTGATAATCACCTTCCTGGTGGGCGTGGTCCGCCACTACGTCTCCCAGCTACTCCACAGCGACAAGAAGGTGGACCTGGAGCAGGTGTCTGACAGGTAGCTCCTCCGGGGCATCGCCTTGGAGACGCCGCTGTGTGTTGTTGTTGGGTGTTTGTCAGAGAGATCTCTAGGGGCGTTAACGGGCATTTTGAGTATTTTACATTAACTCCTTAATTAATTAAGTACCTAAGATCAATCTGCCACAACAGTATTTCTTTTATTTTGGGGTAAATTTACTTTGTTTCAGGCATACATGTCCACCTATGAGACCAGAAGCGTAATATGTTTGCTCCAAATGCATTACAGTGCTCCATCTTTCTACAATTACAAAATCTTTGCATCCGTCGTTTACCACGCGACGTGCGTGCTGTGAGATAGCAGTGTGTTGCTACGTCGACGTGGCGGTGTGTTGCTAGCTTGCTATGTTGACATAGCAGTGTGTTGCTACGTCGACGTAGCAGTGGTTTTCATGTCTTCAGGTCTGTGCTCTGACAGAAACAATCACAGAGTAAAGACTGCCTCAGAGAGTGATGCTTATTGGTTGTTCAGGTCATTCAGATATCTCTTGTTCTCCTCGTTCTCCTCTTGTCTCCTCATCCAGTCAGGTGTTGCTACGTAGCCGCATCCTCCGAGAGAATGGGAAATATATCCCCAAGCAGGTAAACTTGCAGCTAAAAAAAAATTATATTGTTTCTTAAAATTCTACACACAATAATATAACAAAGTTAAAAAAGTTTGACATTTTTGAAAATGTATAAAAAATAAAAACAAAATCACATGTAAGTATTCACAGCCTCTGGTCAATACTTTGTTGAAGCACCTTTGGTAGCAATTACAGCCTCAAGTCTTTCTGGGTATGATGCTACAAGCTTGTTACACCTACTTTTGGGCAGTTTCTCCCATTCTTCTTTGCAGGACCTCTCAAGCTCCATCAGGTCATCTGTGCACAGCCATTTTCAGATCTCTCCAGAGATGTTCAATGGGGTTCAAGTCTGGGCTCTGGCTGAGCCACTCAAGGACATTCACAGAGTTGTCCCGAACTCACTCCTTTGTTATCTTGGCTGTGTGCTCAGGGTCGTTGTCCTGTTGGAAGATTAATCTTCTTCCCAGTCTGAGGTCCAGAGCGCTATGGAGTAGGTTTTGTACATTGCTGCATTCATCTTTCCCTCGATCCTGACTAGTCTCCCAGTTCCTGCCGCTAAAAAACATTCCCGCAGCATGATGCTGCCACCACCATGCTTCACTGTAGGCATGGTATTGACAGGTGAAGAGTGCCTGGTTTCCTCTAGACATGACGCTTGGCATTCAGGCCAAAAAGGTACATCTTTGTATCATCAGACTATAGAATTTTCCGTCTGGCCACTCCACCATACAGGCCTGTTGGTGGAGTGCTGCAGAAATGGTTGTCCTTCTGAAAGGTTCTCCTCTATCCACGAAGCAATGCTTGGTCACCTCCCTGACTAAAGCTCTTCTCCCTTGATCGCTCAGTTTGGCCGCGCGGTCAGCTCTAAACTTCTTCCATTTATGGATGATGGAGGCCACTATGCTCATTGGGACCTTCAATGCTGCAGAAATCTTTCTGTAGCCTTCCCGAGATTTTTGCCTCAATACAATCCTGTCTCAGAGGTCTACAGACAATTCCTTGGACTTCATGGCTTGGTTCTCTGACATGCACTGTCAATTGTGGTACCTTTTATATAAACAGGTGTGTGCCTTTCCAAATCATGTTCATTCAACTGAATTTGCTACATGTGGACTCTAATCAAGTTGTAGAAATATTTCTAGGATCAGTGGAAACAGGATGTACCTGAACTCCATTTGAGTGTCATGTGATTTTTATTTTTTTATTTTTTGTGTATACACTTGCAAAGATTTCAAACACTTTTTTCACTTTGTTATTATGGGGTATTGTGTGTAGAATTTGGAGGGAAAAAAGTATTTTAATCCATTTTGGAATAAGGCTGTAAAATTTGGAAGCGCTGTGAATACTTTCCGGATGCATTGTAAATCCAGACAGTTTTCCCTGGAACTCGTTGCCCTAATTCCAAGCATAGTATAATCTGACCAAACTCCTAGTACTTCATTTTAAAAGTCTAATGATCTTTGCTGTCAAACCTAATCTGTTCATTTATCATGTATAATAAAAACTATATTGGTGCAATACCACATCAAAAAAAAATTCTTCAAATCAACCAAAACATAGTGTTATCTTAGCGTTTAGCTTGCAATTGCTGACTATACCTTTAACCTTTAATCAGCTTTCCTACTGCCGACAATGCCCCACACTGCTTTATGTTGCATTACAGTGTGCAACAATGTCAGCCATGTTCAAAGTATGTCTCAATAACTTAATAAAAAATGTCTTGGCTGTTGCAGTCCTTCGTCATGAGGAAGCATTACTTCAACAATGCGGAGACGGGCTTCTTCAAGAAGGTCAAGAGGAAGGTCGTTCAGAAAAACCCCATGACAGGTGCGTGTACATTTGTATTTTGTACGATCACGCGGACCCCGTATTGGCAATTTGTTTAAGGATGTGTGCAATTAGTCGACTAGTCGGTTAAACGTTGCTACTTTCTACCGTTGCTAGTCTGCACCAGAAATACTAGTCGGTTAAATGTATAATATTTAATTATAACAGTGTCTGAAACAATATTTTGTATATTATGAGAGCCTTTGAAACTGTTAATCACATTCTTCAATAAATAAATAATATTTTCAATGCAGAAGTATTTCAAATATAATTTGGTTATTGAAGAATGTGATTCATTCTCTTATAGTATACTTTACACAATTTTTTTTCAGACTAGATTATATTGTGCTCAATTCAGATTTGAGCTTTTTCTTACTGACCCTGCATTCACATGGATGACAAATGAGATGTCACTAGATGGGCGTGTTTGGAGCTTGTGGTTACAAGGATACATAACCTAACAAGCACGCTAGATAAGACTGCTATCTTAAAATATGTTACCTCTATTTTTAATAGAAAATATTTTTTCAGCAATAATCATAGGCTTTTTTTCTTCACCATAGAAAATGTGTCGAACCAGTGACCCCACAACCGAGCCGTCTTTTAACCCCATTCTTGTAAAAAATGGCGTGAGGTCAAAGTATATACCAGTACACATTCTATCTCTCACTCACTACCATAGCATACTCAATGGGAAAATGGACAGAAGACTTTACTTGTTTTGGTTTGTCAACGCTACCTTTACTGCCATTGGTAGTCTCTGTGTCGCCCCGCTCTGGATTTGCGTATCTCCGTAGTCGCTTTGTCGCCCTCGTTGGTCCTCCGTGTGAATGCAGGGTTAGATTAGTTGACGAGAGAAATAATTAAAGAGGAGCGTCCCTGATCTTGTTACGTTTGCGTCTGTGTGCCTTCCAGACCCCAGCATGCTAACAGACATGATGAAAGGAAACCTCACCAACGTCTTGCCCATGATTGTGATTGGTGGATGGATCAACTGGGCCTTCTCCGGATTCGTCATTAGTGAGTTCTCGGCTGTTATTTCCCCGGTTTTCTTAAAAAGTAAACCAGTACTTCTACACAGCCCTGACTCCGTAAATGGGAACACAAAGTGGCGAGCACTGCTCACTAACACTTGAGGCTGCGTATTTGGGTCAAAGTTCATCAGTGTTGAATTGTAGACAAAATAAAGCTGCAGAATTGCTTCATCATAGGAAGTGAAAGTTTTATTTGCAACTTCGCTCATATAGAATCCAAGTGATTGGGAGGCGAAAGTACATTTTTGCATGTGTGACCGCAACATAACCCTGTCTTTTACCCACCCACCCCCACACGTTTTTCAGCCAAGGTGCCGTTTCCTCTTACGCTGCGGTTCAAACCAATGTTACAGAGGGGCATAGAACTGCTGTCGCTGGACGCTTCTTGGTAACATATTACCTTTTTCTTACAGGAAAAAACAGTAATATACACCACCACAATGTTGTACTACCATGTGTGCTCACTGCAATACACAGCACGTTGGTAAGAGATTATCATAAACAATACAGGACAAGTTGTTAAGAGATTAGCCTAAACAATACAGGACAAGTTGTTAAGAGATTAGCATAAACAATACACGACACATTGGTAAGAGATTAGCATAAACAATACACGACACATTGGTAAGAGATTATCATAAACAATACAGGACACATTGGTAAGAGATTATCATAAACAATACAGGACACGTTGGTAAGAGATTAGCATAAACAACACACGACACATTGGTAAGAGATTAGCATAAACAATACAGTACACGTTGGTAAGAGATTAGCATAAACATTACACAACACAGTAAGATCACACCAGTTGAGATGGTCCGGTGTGTATCCCAGTGAAACCACTGTGTCTTTTCCAGGGTGAGTTCAGCATCTTGGTATTTCCTCAACGTGTTTGGGCTGAGGAGCATGTACACCCTGATACTGGGCCAGGACAATGGTGAGAAATGCATATGTACCGTTTGTGTGTGCGTACCGTCTCAGTGGACAGAGATTACAACCAGAGAGACTGGAATTATAGAGGTTCCCACAACGGCACTTTTCTGAGGGGGTGGAGGGGACGTTTCACCCTTTATGCAGACGAGAACGACTCAGCGTTCCATGAAAGTCAATGAGCAGGTCCACAGATTTCACCATAATATTGTGCATTCTTTCTGTCTGGGGTGTGAATGGCTATTTTCAGTGCATTACATTAATTCCCAAGTACCCTCTTCAATTGGTAGAGATTACACCTCTACACCCTGTTCAGATTGCCTTCTGACGGTTAGGGAGCACAATAATACAAATTAACATATTTAATGTTGTATTCTCGTTACTAGTACTCATCGCACAGACCTATCTTTATGCCGGTACATTTAATTTGCCCGGTTAAATAAAAGGCAAGTAAGTTAATACAGTATTTGTTTGTATTAAACCATGAAAATATGTAAATTGTGGCTTTCACTGTATTGCCAGCTGCCGACCAATCACGCATCATGCAGGACCAGATGACAGGCGCTGCCATGGCGATGCCCCCTGACCCTAACAAGGCTTTCAAGGTCAGAGTTCAAATCACAAGGCCTTCACATGCAGTGGGAACCTTTCGTTTGTGTAATAGAAATATACCTATGGCCGCTTAAACCTTATTTTTCTTAATTTATTTAAAAAATAAATAAATAACTGCCTGGAGATGTTACCAAGATGGCTGCAGAGTGGGGAAACTTAATATAGGTGAGCTTTTAGTAATCTCATAGTGTGTGTATGTGTTCGTTCTGTGACTTCCAGAGCGAATGGGAGGCGTTGGAGATCGTGGAACACAAGTGGGCGTTAGAGAATGTGGAGGAGGAGCTAATGTCCAGAGACCTTAACTTTGAAGCCTTCTTCAGCCAGGACCTCACGCCTGCCATGTTTTAATCTAGAAGAACCGCCCCTGCTAAAAGGCTGTGGAGCACAGTCTAGAAGACTCATGATTCTAGAACACTGTTCTATAAACACCATGTACTGGTGGATATAATCACGTTAGCAACCAGAAGGGTTACGAGATGGTGCGTATAAATTAAAAACTACTGTAGACCTATATATAATATAATATATATTAAATAAAGATACATAGAGATGTATGAGTTTAATGTCAGTCTGTGACTACAGGCTGAACTTGTAATAAAGTTATTTTTATTTAAAGCACTAGGTGTTGTTTTATGGCGCTTTTCCATTGCTGGTACGAGCTCGCCTCGCCTCTACTCGCTTTAGGGAGATTTTCCATTGCATAGTACCAGCTCAACTCGTCTCAACTCGCCTCGCCTTTTTTGCTTTTCCATTGTGCAAAAGTTGGGATAGTACCTGGTACCAGGTACTTTTTCTAG